>JASAMV010008487.1:0-95174 GCA_030248065.1 Rhynchonema sp. JSB1_4
TTGCAGAAGTCCTAGCTGCTCGACAGGTTGATATGGTCCGACCACCCAGGTACATTTCAAGACCGATGACCACAACAGCAAGATCGACACATGAGCCTGCGGAAGCAAATGCACCCGACGAACAAGCATTCAAGAGAATAATATGTATGGTATTGAAGAAAAATTCGATAAAGCCGCCTTGGTGTTTGCTTTGCTAAGTGACTTTCGTTTGGTTGTCTATCACATTTATGATGTATTTGGCCATTATGAAAATTAAAATCACATCCAACGAGGTTTATTATTGAGAGCTGCAAAGGTTCAGAAAATTGGACAGAGCCTTCGTTTCTCGGCGGGAAACTCTGGGACAGTTTACTGGGAGTATTACCGAGGACGCTTCGGACCAGGGTTGGGCAAAAAAACTGTATGTAAGCTAAAAAAATTTAAAAGCTTTTTGGGGAACAAGATTGTCTAAAACGTCCGAAAATGGCCTCTTTGTGCGTTGTTCTTCGTCATTTTTTCGCTGGGGTCGAAAAATTTGCTTCGCATTATCGCGTATGGAGTTTGTTTTTCGTATCTAAATGCACTATTTGATATTATTGTGCCCTACCATGGTATAGTTGAGACATACTACTGTATGCATGAGCCTACAGTACGTACCACTTCGCTGTTATAAGCCATCGGCGAGCTCGAAGTCGATCAGATACGAGCGATTCAGTGGCCGCGCAAGTGTTTCCCCGCAGGCTTATTATCTGAATTCCGTGTGTATGATCAACAAAGCAACAGCCATCGGTCCATATCAAGCACAGACTGTGGGATCGTGCCGATATCGGGAAAACACCCTTCATGAGTGATTCAGATAAAATCACTAAGTTTGTCAATTACACCGATTTTTTCGGGTTTTTTTTTGAGCGTATTCCTGGCCAAAATTTGGTGAATTTCCATGGAAGCTGAAACCGCATTCAGAAAAATTTTTCCCAACGACCCCCGGCTTCGAAACTTTCACAAAAGTAGAATATACGTAAGTATTCTGCAAACGCCTACGTGGTGCGACAGTGCTGAAAGATGAGTGCGCTGGGTGCTGTTGCTGTCTTTGTGGACGTGCTTTGCACAAAAGGTGATCATGTAGATAAGGTCTGGATGTATGTACGTCTAGGGACAACTCTAGTCAGCGACGACAGACGTGTTGAATGCAATTGGCTGATTACGTCGTCGCATCTTAGGATTAGTTATAATTGTGTTGATGATGACCAACTGGATGCATATGAACGTAATGCGAAGCATAACCGTAACCTTCTCTTTTTTTGGTCCGCGCGTAACTTTAATTTTTCGAGAACGCAGTGCTCCACATAGAACGTTTACAATTATCGATGCCTGAATGCACCGAAAACAGCCCGAAAGCACGATGTGCAATGACCATATGGTCCAATTTAGTTGAGTGCGACCAAAGGACTGACGTAAATCAGAAAGATCCAGAACATATGTCGTAACAGTCACCACACGGACGTCGTGGGTGGCTGAGCGTAATAATCTGTTGATATTTTTCAACAACAAAAATAATTAAGTAACGTCATATAGATAAGTGGCTATTTAAGTTCCGTCCGAACTTCTCGTGTCTGCATTACGGTTGACAACAACAATCATTCGTCTTCAAGTGATCTGATCTATCGGATACACTGTATCGATCTTCTACAAATGGAATCGTGCACGATGAACTCTCGATGTGCGTTGCTGATCGTTTTGCTGCTCTGTTCGATCGTCGTTGTGGCGCACGCCGTCGACACGTTTGGCATGTCGAATGCGATTCGCAAACAGACATTGCTCGCTGGTATGGGTTTGTTTTGAGATCGCGCTGCAAGAATCAAGTTAGGATGTATACTAGTCGACACTCTAGCAGAGGAAGGATCATAATCCTGCGTTTTCGCTCACTCTCGCAATACTTACGCGAATTTTGACGTGTCATCACTCTCAATATAATTAATATTTTTCTGTTCTGTTTAATGAACGGCTTCGTCGTCTAAATGGTTCCCTAGGTACCGAAGAAGCGCCTCTCCCCATTGCGAGAGGATTTGAGGCACCAGAGATTCAATTACGCACCAAACTGGGCCAGATAGTCAATGTAAACGAGATGAGCATGGCACAAATCAGCTACATACCTGAGAGTGAAAATTGACACGATTTGACGTCACAAATCTGTTGTTCCGAGCGTGAAATCTTGGTATTTCATACTTAAGGTGTGCGTATACTACTCGTTCCGCGGAACAGAAAGAACGGTGAGGGAACGATCGTTACGTGTCTGACCGGCGTATACTTCACCCGAGGAACAGCGGAAACGAGTATACGCACGTCACACGGAACGATCTGATGCAAATGAGAAGGAACAAAAACACGTTCCGCGGAATGGAAGAATGAAGTCGAAACATTTTGAGCTTTTATGCTGTTCTTTGAGGTTGTTCAATTGAGCGTTACTAGGGCTGGAGAGGCCAAAAATTCGTTTTTTGGCACGCAATGTGAAATAGGCGTGGCTTTACCACGTCGAGAAAATAACAGTTAATGCAATTACTTTATTCATGTTCAATACAATTAAAACTTCGTGCCAAACATGGCCACACGGCGAATTCCATTATTGTGAATATTCTATACAGTGAACAAAATAGTTCGACCCGATCAATTTACTCTATGTAGGGTACACAGTAATTTCAAATTAGCTCGGTTTCTATTCTCCTGCAAAAAAAGAATTCTACTGCTTGTTCCAGAAGCCTTTGCGCATCGATTGGCCCAAGTGATGAAGCTGCAACTGAAAGCGAAACAAACCAAAAAGCCAATAACCGAGCCGCACGGGAGACGACAATTGGAAGAGCTAATCATGATGTTGATGAACAAACGACGCCGTTACCGTGGATTCTGGACTAGTCTTTTGTAGGATGCTTTTGGAAAAAAACTTTGAAAGTGTTCAAGTAATCTGCTGATTTCCGGTTGACTCTCAAGTTATACTTGTGTCTCTTACAGCTTGAATTTAGGTCCGATGTTAGTTGTAACCTCCTTTGCTTCATTTATTGGCTGGTCAACTTTTAGTTGGTTTAGCATTTTTGATAAAAAAAAAGTCGCTCACTTTAACTTGGTCATCTTTCTGCTTCGTTACTGGCGAAAACTGCCTTGAAGGGACCAGACAGGTTTAAACACTTCATGCTTGGTCTTCGCATGCAATGCGTACAAACAAACTCAGCTCATCAAAATCAACGTTTTCATGCATCAGAGATGCTCACGCGTCATAAAAAAGACAAGATCCGAGCAAATCAACCAGCGCCATGTGCAAGTCAACAGCTCGTTAACGAAATGCAAGCTGAAACTGCACTGGCACCAATACGCTTACAGTACTGTCGTCGACTAAGGGTGATATTTTCGAAACGGTGTAAAGGTCAGTTGGGTGTAAAGGTCGGTGGAAAGCTCGGTCGACAGCTCAGTGTGATAGACCTCGGTGTAAACTTGAAACATTCCACGTTAATAACAGGCAATGTTTCACGTTTACACCGAGCTACGCCGACCGAGCTTTCGACCGAACTTTACGCCGACCACTACGCCCAACTGACCTTTACACCGTTTCGAAAATTCCACCCTAAGAGTGTGAACTGCTCTTGTCGTCAGCTGCCATAATATATAATTTCTCATTTGTGGCTGCTTAAGTTGATGACGAAAGTTGACCACTTTAGTTGACGACTGTCCCATTAGCCCACTGCTGACTTGTGTCCGCCGGTCGGCTCGAGTTAGGGTAATATAGTTCAACAGACATGTTGTGGGAAAGGCCAATATAACCGCTGAAAGCATCCAAGCGCGCAACAATCCGTGATTGTACTTGGTCAAATATGCGGTGAGCGCGTCAAAAATACGTAGACAAGGTTTTAATGAGTGAATCGAATTCTTCTCCAGCGAGAAATTTACCGACACGCAAGCTTTCATTTTGCACGTACAGTACAAGTTTGCCTGTGTCCAAGCTACACATATACCTTAAGCGCAAAACTTTGAGAAGTGCGGGTATTCTTTTGATTCGTGCACAATGAACTCTCGATGAGCGATGATAATATTATCTTGTTGTGCTCGACTGTAGTCACACACGAGGTGGTCATGTTTGGCATCCCGAATTCGATTCGAAAGCCGGCGCAACTCGCTGGCGGTATGTATGTTTGCAGTGCGTATTCCCGGAGCCAAAACGCTCAATTTAAGTGTTTCAATTCAAATGTAACGTGATAAATACCCGTAGCTGGTGACACTACAGATTCAGGCTACAGATGAATGAGTTTCTGACAGCAGTCCGTTATTTGTTCGTATACCAACAGGCACCACGACAACTCCGGCAACGCACCCCAAGGAACTTTTTCCAGTTTTAAAATTGCACAATTTAAAAATACCTTGAGTATTGGAAGAATTAATGATATTACCCTGGTGAGTACGATTGAGATTAATATGCATCCTTGCAGAAGCGCTGGCTCATCGCATGAAGTTCGACAGGTTGTTTACGCCTGAAATGAAGCAACAGTGCCACAGGCTGCGATTTCGAAGCCATCGGACGGCACGATAATGGATCGACGACCATTGAATGGTTCGGCTATCTTCCGATACCACAGGTTGACCATGGCTGGTTGAAATGACCAGGAAAGACCAAAGGACTTGTGCCTTGAGGGCAGCCTTATACCTGGCATAGGTGGCACAGCCGATCAACAACATTGCACTACGGCTGCTTTGTCATGTTGCAACTGGACACAAAGCATCCCTAACACAAAAAGTTGGATAGATGTGCTCGTATAACTGCGACTTTTCCTTGTGCAAAGTTACACAGTTGTGTGTTTTTGTAAACTTAAAACATAAAATCAATGTTCAAGTGTTCATGTTGAACTTCAAAAAAACGGAACCATGTTTCGTTATCGCCCGGGTGCTGGTTCAAAACAAAAAAACAGCACGCGCCTGGAATATGGTTCGAAATCTGATGTTGGGCATCACGTATGAAGCAATTTTACAACATGGTCATGTTTGTCCTGGCATCAGTGTTTTATGAAACATCAACTGTGTGAGTTAAGCTAGTATCATTCCTTTGTATCAGTCCATTGGCATTGGGTGGGAGCCATATTTCTTTTATGCATCTTAGGGCATTTTTCTTTCTTAGGCATATTATCAGACAACACCAAAAAAGCTATTTTATATAGAAAAAGAAATTTGTTTTTAAGGTTGCATGTTTAAGGAACAAAAGATAATAAAGTTCTTCGATAATATTCAATGCAGTGTTTTGCAAGAGAATTTGCATGATGTATCACATTCAGCTAAAAAAATGATGGGTTGATGTGTATTCAACTATTTTTTGTTGGTGAAAACTGAACGAAATTTAAAAGTAGTCCGTCAACAAAATGAAGAATCAGGTTCGCAATCACATCACTTGTTTCTTCTAGTAACCGGGCGACGTGCGAGGTGGTGGACAGTGGTCGCAACTACCTCCAGGACCCTTCGGACCATTGGCTCCTGGTAGACCGGGACTGCCTGGTGAGCCGGGACGTCCGGGTTCTCCGGGTTCACCCTTCGGTCCCGGGGCGCCCGGGTTCGCTGGGCGACCATCGGCGCCGGGGCTGCCCGGCGGTCCTTTGGGGCCTGAAAATATTGGGCAACATTTATCATGTTTCCAAATGTTCATTTGCCCAGAAGTTTAATTAATATTGAACGCAATAGTCCGATTAAATTTAACACCTTACCTGGCAGACCGGGTTGACCTGGCGGGCCTGGCGGTGCGTCACCGGGGATGGTAACACCAGGCGGACCGCGTGGGCCCTGAAAATGTGTAAAACTATAATATGAAATAAATTAATGGTGGGCAATAAAATTTTCCCACAAATTCATTTCCAAAATACAAGTTCAACAGTTCATGATCACCTGAGGACCGGGTGATCCGGGTCGTCCCGCGGGTCCGGGTGGGCCGGGCGGTCCGTCGGGGCCGCGTTGTCCGCCGTCCGAGTCCACACCTGGGTCGCCGGGGTATCCCTTGGGGCCGGGCGCGCCCGGGGGTCCGGGGGGCCCGGGTGGCGCATCCGGACACGAAGTGCATGACGGTGGGCCACATGGATTCCACGACCCCGGTGGGCCATCTCTGCCGGGCGGTCCTTCGCTGCCGGGCGACCCGTCACGACCAGGTGCGCCGGCGGAACCCTCGAAGCCGGGCGGGCCGGGTGGACCCTGGTGACATGTGCAGCCTGAACGGGAACGACACTGTTTGCGTGTTTCTTATGTTAATCGTGCTTTTCTGTGGTCAATATGGCATTTTGGGATAACATAGGTATAGCATGACTATACATAGGCCACGACGACATAAAATTAACTGTATGTATGTGTTGCCATCTGTTTCAGTTCTAATTGCGATTCAGTTGTATCTGGTCGCAACAGGTCCCCTGAGAGCTCAGCTCCAGAATCAAAAACTCCAAACCAGACACACGCATAGCTTACATCATGCCATTCTCCGCATATGAATCAGTTATCGAGAGAAACAGCAAAAATCTTGGCAAAGTGTAACATTAAACGAAGCACAACCACTGCACTGAAGGAACTCACAGCTCTGCGAGTTGGCCTGAATGGCAGCGAATCCTCCGTAGGGGTTAGCGGCCGGATATCCCTGACCGGTGATGCCCCTGTCGCCATACCCGCTGGCGGTCGAACCATATTGGACCTGGCGCCTAACGCGGTCACCAGGCCCGGCGCCATGCAGACCTTGCGTGCGGGACACCTCTTGCCACAAGTCGTTGCTGCGAGACTGCAATGTGAGTGTTGCGAACATGCATACAGTCAAACCTCCACATGGTGAATAGTGTACTGCGAAGTTATGCGCGGGTTGTTTTGCGAGCCTTCGCTATATGCAGAATATTCACTCACTAAGTTGAACACCACAAACCGTAAACTGGTGAATGTGAACGGTGCTGTGGCTATGTTATAATGAGCAAAATTGGCTACGGGTTAATTTCAAACTGGTTCATATTGGCGTATGTCGGAAGCTTGACTGTTTGTCAGACTAGCAACGCTGCACCTAAACTAAGGCTGATATAAGCACTGTGACCTGATCTACATAGTTCACATGATAAGTACGGTTAATAAGAGACTCAATCGAAGAGCCGACAACAAACAAGTAGTTTTTGATATGCCACTATGTTGCAAAAGACGTTTGCGGGTGGCAGACAAAAAGGGCCTAGATTTATGTGGTCAACGCGCACAGTCAACGCAGCCGAATGTCATGTATGCGTTTACGATAAAACAGTTAGCCCAGAAAAGGTCACAGAACGCAGCACAACGATATAATACTCCGACAGTACTTTTGGGAGAAACTTTTCAAGCGCGTTGCCTGATCCGTAAAGCACACGCAGCTCGCGCAGCAGCCAGCTGAGTTTCGTAGCAATTCGCAAATCACTACGTTAGACTTGTGTGTTGAGTGATTGGCAGCCACGTGACCGCTGCAGCTAATACACGCGTACTCAGCTTTGCGGATCAGGCAACGCGTTTGAAAAATTTCTCCCAAAGCGATTGTCAGAGTATTACAATCATACACCTGATCGAATGGCGCTTTAGTGATTAGTTACATAAATTTCATTCTTTTGATTTTGCCGATTGCATAAATATAATTTGATCGTCAATAACAACATAAAGCTGAAGTGTGTCAACACAGACCTTGCAGAAGTCGACCTCATTCTGCAGCACCGACTGCACGTGCTGCATGTAGTTGTAGATCATCGGCACAGAAATTACGCAGATCAACGTCGCTACCGTACTGATCGTCACACCTGTGATGTTTCATGGCGTGTACACGTTAAGGAATGGTTATGGTCATACTGCAGCTTTAAAGCGACTGATAATCACAAACTACATGTATACGCGCGCATTCAGCAGTTTCACGAGCGGCACACATCGACCGGCTTATGACGTCGCGCGGGCGCCCGCATATCAGAGTAGATTAATCAGGCTAATTGAGGCGTATATAGGTAATGTCGTCTACTCAGAGCGTCAACTCCCGCACTTGAGTTGACTACTGCCCTAATGTCTTGCCGTCAACACAAATCTGGACGTCAACCTAAGCAGCATTGAACGAGCGCGAGAGTGGTCGTATGTGGGCTGAGTTGCCGACATAAGCCACAATCAGGTTTTTACAAAAATAAAGTTTTAAAAAGCTAGAAATGCTCAACTGACCGACAAACGCTACGCGACGCAGTGTTTCGGCCTCCTGGTACTTGCGCACCGTGTCTGCGTCCATCTTTTCGTAGTTGATGGACATTTTGGGAATGTGATTGTGGTGCTATTTGAAAGAAATTAGTCGGGTTCTGGAAAAAAAGAGCACTACAAAGATAGAGGATGAGTATGAGTCACAATGTTAAAAATGGTGATATATTTTATTCTGTTCATCCCTATTGTCAGATCAGATATTCTTGGTCACGACTTCAGCTGCTGTTAAGGCACAACGTGTGGACGGACCACCGTCTGAAACGATATTATTAACTTTAAAACGCTTTTGAAAAGCTCAGAGAGCGATATCAAACTTGGTTGGTGATCGGATGCGACTGCCTTGGTAGCGCTCTTATTCTTGCAGGGAAGCCTGTTATATTTATTCATTTTAGGTCGGGGAACATCATCAATTTTGTGATGGACGAAGTTAGTGACATAACTCAATTTCTTAACATGCTTAATTCAAAAAGACCCGTGATCAGGGCAGATCACATCCGATCACCAAGTTTGAAATCGCTCAGAGTGTTTTGCGGGAAGCATAAATCTGGCCAGCATTGAGTCGTTAAAAAGTTCTACACTACATACAGTACGATCACAACGCCCACCAAGAAGCGGTGATGATTATTTTAATCCATTGACAATGCGTACTGTATCAACTACGAACTTTTAAGTGGCCGAAAAGCCCAACCACACATGTGGTGGTAAACCTCATTCCGCTCTGGCAGGTGAGAAATGGAAACGCAGGACAAGAAACAAATGGAAATTGCGCTGGCTTTTATTTGTGAATCCGGTTTTTCTTTGGTGGCGAGTCATAAACGCGTCGTAAAAATACAAAAAAAACATCATGCAAAACAAACAAACACGATTTCGACATTTTTTTGCAATTCTCACGCGCATTTTTGTTTTCACACTTCTTTGCATTGCATACAATGATACGCATTACACACGAAAACCCGTGTAATTTAGATAAATGATCCGCATGTAACTTTTATAAGTAAACAATAAAATTATTGTCGCTTCGCTTTCGCTTTGATCTGGAAGACTTCGTGACGAGTGCAAAAAAGTGTTCAAGAACGTGGAAAAAAGGGAAAACGTGAATTTATAAAAAAAACCTAAGCAAACAAAATCAAGATCGTTTGAGGTCCAACACTCCAATAAAAATATAAATAAGACCAAAACTACATTAGAAATACAAAGATACCTTATTTTCCTAATGAATAATATCAAGCAACATTAACTTCAAGTAGCGCATGTGCATAGCGCATAGACAGACAACATATAATGATAGAATTCAGAATTTAGATATTAGCGACCAACCACCTTAAAAACCGGACATTCAATAATATATCTTTTCAATAAAAAATTTCTAATTTCGCTGCCTCATACACTTTTACAGACGCAAGGAAACTGCGGTTCGAAATCGAAGCGGGCAACAAGCTCAACACACAGTCAACAAGCCACGTAGCTGGCTCGTGTGCGTTTCGAATGTTTCAGTCACACAAGCTGTGTGTGTCAGCTGCGTGGCTTGTTGGCTGTGTGTTGAGCTTGCTGCCTGCCTCGACTTCGAACGGGAGTTTCCCAGCGTCTGTACGAATGCATGAGGCAACGAAATTAGAAACTTACTTTAGTGCTGAAAATGTGCAGCTTCGTAATCTACAATTTTGTGAAAACACGCGCATGGGTGATGGTGAAGCCAGACTTGGTGGTCAAGAAGCATTTCGATGACTAGACATATTTTTATAAACTGAAATCACCCATTATTACACGCATGTATACTGTATGATGTCGAAAGCAGACTATTTACAGCCGCAGCTTTATGTGTCGTTATATTGGCAGACACAGCCGAAAACATTTGACGAAGTTGTCGTTGTCGTTGTTCTCGTCAAAGCAAACACTTCGGGAGCACAAAGACCGATTTTCCCGGTTTATTTTTTTTGAATGGTGATGCTTTAAGTCAGTAAATGTACCATGAAAATGAGAGCCAAATTTCAAGAATGTCAAGCCGCAGTATCTCTGCCAAGACAATTTCGCTTCGAAATTCGGCGTGTACGTGCACTGACCATTGCTGTTATCCGCAAAAACCAGGCAGATGCACATGCTGCGGTTTTGAGCGCGCAAAATTGTGCAACATTTTGTTCGCGCAACGCGCGCGAAATTTCTAATCATTCGCTCCAATCTCTATCTGCGTCGTGCGTAAGCGTTTTTTAGAAAAAAACATGCAGACGACTGTATAGGACACTTATACGTGCGCAACTTTCAACTTGCATTATTTGAAATTAGTACACGATTACGTTATTGTTGTAGTACTAGTGCTCTTGTAACTTTTAGAGAGGGCTACTTTTTCGCATGCGAGCACACGTGATGCAAAAGCGTTATCTTTCCATTGCACTTCTCATTTTGGGTATAGGACTTCTGTTATTCCATAATGATGCGAACAAAAATGCTCGTGCACGCATGCATGCAAGAAATCTCTATTGATACACTTTTGTACGGGGGAAACGTTGGGTTTCGGCCGAATTTGGGAAAATTCAACATCGAGTGCGCGAAAAGAATTCAGCAAACCAAGACGATGTTCTGCGAACTCGGCCGATCTGCTCCAAAAATGAATCAAAGATGCTTGCCGCAAGAATTCATTTGCATTACGTGTTCTCATCAAAGCATTACGTATGCAACTACGATTGTACGTTATAAGATGTCATTCCATAACATAACTTTTTTACACGTGTACAACTACTGTATGTATTACCATCTGCTCTTTACGAGAAATGTTAGAGAGTTAGCATGCTAGCTAGAGAGTTGCTTGCAAGCAAGCCTAGAAAAACTGTATATACCACAATTCTTATGCTAAAATCAGAAAAAGAAAACTGCTTACGATGGCAAGCGAAAAACAAGAAAAACGTTTTCGTGCACAGACGACGTTTTGAAAATGTTGTGGTTTCTAGTTTTGTACATACACGTCTACGGGTATAGCGTTACCTTCCTTGGCCTCACAAAAATTGCGTCACAAAAGGTTGAATGACAGAAAACGTAGTGAAATAAGGTGCTCCAGAATTAATCAGACGCTTTAGCTTGCGTGTATGTTGTGATGTTTTCTCCTCATTTGAAACGACACTGTAATCGCACTTCGATATTTTTTTGTACATTATAACATTTTCAATTTTTATTCTCAGGACCAGTATTGCATTTGTCTTCTTCTCGTATTATTCCGCCGAAGAAAAGCCATCTAATCCATACAGTAAACCTATGAGAACGGTTTCGTTCCACAAATTTTCACAACTTCTCCAAAACATCGTTTCCGAAAATTAATCAGACAGTGTACATTATAAACCCATAGGTGACCAGTTTCTGCGTAGTATAGAACAATCGTTTTGTCGTATACATATCAACATGGCAGCAGCAGCAACTAGCCATCCATGGCGTGTGGATCAGAGATCAGAGTACATATTGAAAAACCTGTCGAGGATTGTTTTCTGTCAACGAATGATGAATATCACTGTGAGTAAGTCGTAGTCAAGTCGGGGATCCGAAACAATAAATCACTTTTGGTACTTCTCTTCTGTCAACGTCCCCATGACGGACCGTCCCACCGTTGGAAGGACGAGTGCCGAAGTCTGCAATCATTGCAATGTCATGTAACTCAGCGCTTCATTACACGAGAATAGTCGGCTAATAGTTTTGTCGTCGAATCAAGACGTCAAATCTTCATTTCGTCAGATCGAGCAATAATACATGAGCCCCAAATGAGGGCGAGAAATAATATACATGTGATTTGACGAAGAGATTTGACGCCATGATTTGACGACATTGCTAAAAGCCGAACAGTCGCGGTTTTAAAAAAGAGAACTGAGATGAAAGTGGTGAAATCCTATATAGTGGCGATTTTCATGATGAAAGAAAGCCATGTTATGCCACTGAACTACGTATGTTGACTAATAAAGGCAGGTGGTGTGTCACAGAATACCAAAGAGAGAGAAAGAGCCCCAGCCAGTATATGTACGTTGCAAAGAATTGGTTCTGGGCTCACCACGTCTCGTACATGAATATGTGAACCAACTGTAAACTATGGTGCATAGCTCAGTTGATGGGAGCATTGGGTCGGTTGCTCGAAGGTCAGAGGTTCGAGTCCTCCTGGTTCGCATGGGTATGTATTTTTTGTTGCTTGTTGTCAGTCAAATGTACGCAAAACTGTACAGTTGTTGTTTTTCTCGAAGAGACGCACTCACAACAACGTAAGTCTTCCACCTGAGCTCCCTAGCCCTCTGAGGTTCCAGAAGTGGAAATTTTTTTGCTTAAGGCCCAGGTATTTTATGATGGGCTCTATTTTTTTCTGGACCTTAAAGTCCCGGGCGCTCTCTCGTTTTTTTGTTTGGTATTTTCTTTTTTGTCGAAGGGTCCACGTGCCACCAATTTCCACGAAGACCCCCACGGGGCTTGATTGCAAAACCCCAGTGCAATAACAAACTTGTCCTCGATGAAGGTCGAAATGTGTAAATTGAAAAAGGTGGTTGGGTCAGCGCAGTGCATCGAGATTCTGTGTTAAAGGTGCTGGTCAACAACCCTTCGACCGCGCTTGGACATGGTGTTACTCGACCCTAATCTGGCCAGCCGATTGGTTGCTTCCTGATGTTTCACGGCCACGTTGAAGTTTGCCCCTGGTGAAAAAAACTGAAAAAATTTGAAACGCTGCTGTGACACGAATAGGCTGTTTCAAAGTTTGATACTGGAGTGACAGCAACCTCCAACATTGTGGCAAAAACCGCCGTGCACAATAGCTATTGAAACGTCCGCATTGATGAATAAAAAAATAAAAGATTTCAGAAACCTGGTCATTTTTTGCTAGGATTTTGTACTCGTGTAATTTTAAACATCTGTGGTAAATGAAATAAGTCGTCAATTGCAAATAAAAATCCTCTAATTATCAGGTTCCTTGTTTGTGCTTCCCAGTTTTCAAAACCCTACACAGCCCACACAATGTTTACCACAACATGCGCAAGGCAGCCTTTCGAATGCGCACACACACAAAGCTTGCCAGCTGTGAAACATTGCTGTGTTGTCGCTGTGCCGACTGTGTGTTGTCGTTGTGTGTGCGCTTTGAGAATGGCTGCCTTGCGCATGTTGTGGTAAACATTGTGTGAGCTGTGTAGGGTTTTGAAAACTGGGAAGCACAAACAAGGAACCTGATAATTAGAGGATTTTTATTTGTAATTGACGACTTATTTCATTTACCACACATGCTTAAAATTACACGAGTGCAAAATCCTAGCAAAAAATGACCAGGTTTCTGAAATATTTTATTTTTTTATTCATCAATGCGGACGTTTCAATAGCTATTGTGCATTGCGGTTTCTGCCACAATGTTGGAGGTTGCTGTCACTCCAGTATCAAACTTTGAAACAGCCTATTCGTGTCACAGCAGCGTTTCAATTTTTTCGGTTTTTTTTCACCATGGGCAAATTTCAACGTGGCCGTGAAACATCAGGAAGCAACCAATCGGCTCGCCAGATTAGGGTCGAGCAACACGATGTCCAAGCTTTGTTTATATATTCTACCCCCTAGATCAAGCGCGGTCGAAGGGTTGTTAACCAGCAGCTTTAAAACGCAGCGAGACACAACAAGCCTGTAGACCTTGAGCAGCCCCTTCCCCGCCCGCCTTCCCACCTTCCATAATTGCTGACATTATCCCTCTTTCGTGCCATCATCATTCGTCGCATCACAGCGATCGGCGCACCATCGTAATCTCCGTCGTCGCTGAGATACGGCATTGAGGCTGCGCTCTGAAAATTCAGGCTTTTTCAGGCATTTAGGCTTGATCTAGGCCTTGAAATTGAAGTCATTGAACAAAAACTGTTTCCGGCGCACTTTAAGCCATACAACAGTTTCTAAAGGATGAAAAAGCATTGTGTTGATCTCTGACAAGATTCGAACCCGACACGGAGCCGTTTAACCGATTGAGCTACGGAGACTCGAAACGCTGCTTACCTGAACGTTGAGCGCGGTGACCATCAGGCAGACCAACATTGAAATGAGTACAGCACGCATAATTGATTCGTTTTATAGTTGTTTCGTTCTGACTGAATTTATACCCTGTCCCAAGTACGTATTTCAAAAGCCGATCTCTGAAAATGCTGGCTGAATGTACAGATACATATTCCTGCTGAAAGTATCAAAGCTAAGAAAAATTATTGCAAGGCTTTTTGAAGGAACTACGCAGAACTCAAAAAATTGTGCGCTATTATAATCGGATCCCACCGGCATAACTTCCGTTACGTAGCAGTACACACAGCACGTCAGAAACTACGGAAAAGCATCACTGTTCGAAAACGTGGAACTCACAGGCATTGCCCTAAAAGACCGGCTTTCTTTCTTAAAACAGAGGAGTTCAAGATATCAGCTGGACAAGAACGAGGTTCGCAGCAGCACCAAAATAAAACAAACGATCGATCTTCCACGCCACGGTAAAGTGTTCGCGAAAAGAGATATCCTCTAGAAAAGAACATTTTCCATCAAACCGGTCCAATGTGACACTACAAAGGGTCCCATACGTCAGGAAGCTGACTAACATTTTGTCTTTCCGGTTCACTTCTGCACGATTAGCTGATCATGCACCCATGGGTGGTCTTTATGTTCCTTATTCTACAGCATGTTGTATGAATACATAAAATATGTTGATTAAACTCTAAGAACGCAAAGTACATAGAGGCGTAGTTCATGTCTTGTTCAAACTCAACATTCCATGTTTATTTATGTTTGCATGAGACCTCGGTAGCTTGCGGAAAGTAGCACGCATGGGTGGTGTGCAGGGACGTATGTATGTACAGTACATACATGTATCAATATATGTACTTCTTTCGTGAGACCCGAAGTTTTGAAGAAAAAAAACCTACCGAGCTTGTGTTTCTAAAATGATAACTGCCCTGCGCTTAAGCACCATACCGAGATCAGAGTCCCATTTGTATTGGCCAGAGTGTCGCATAAACACGCCTTCATGTGAGCCGCCCTGCAAGGCAAAACAGCTGGGCACCAAACAGTGGGGTATCAGAAGTGGCTGTTAAAGTGTCGTTTGGCGCAGTGCCGCAGCCTGAGCCCGAGCATAAACCTCAGGCTTATGGTAATGTGGTCAAATCATCTCGTCAAACGAAGTCGTCGAACACATGTGTTAGTTTTCGCGCTCATTTGGGGCTCATGTGTTCGACGACTTTCTTTGACCAGATTATTTGACGACAAAACCATTAGCCGCCGAACCTCAGCCTAACCCGAAGCCCCAGCACAAGCCTAGGCCTCATATCCAGTAACATATATGTAGCAGTGTGTTCATACAAAACCTGCGAACGCTGTTTTTTGTCTCCTGCTGTTTTATCCCCTGTGAGAGTCGTCCTCACACCCACGCCTCACAGTGGCAAATGAACATTCATAAATTTTTCAGCTTTGCTTCCCGAATGAATAAAAAAACAGCACAGTGGGAAACAGGGGCGAGGTAATAAAAGTGTGAGATTTCTTCATGTATGCAGAAGGCACGGAGTTTCTTGAAGAAAAACAACAGAAAGGAACGACCTCCTGCTTTGTCACAGCGTTTCGAATCCCTGTGAGCTACAGTACTTTGTATGAAACCATTGCGGCACCTATAGGGGAACAGATCACCAAAAAGAAACTATCAAACTGTACCGGAGTTTTCCGCATAAAGCCCCGGGGCTCTAAATGGTATTTGGTGGAAAATGGGCGGCCCTCCGAAAACATTCCAATTAAAACCCTCGGGGGCGTTAAGCGGAAACGTTTCCACTTACAGCCCACGGGGGGTTGAAACTGGAACACTGGTTGTTTTCAAACTTCGTAGGGACGTTTTGGAATAGCATTTTGGCATTCTGCCAATACGTTTGAACCTCATTATGAAGATCTTCATCTAAAAATGGTAAAACAATCGAAAAACAACGGAAAAGTACGATATTTGGGTGGCGGATGCACTGATTTGAGCGGTTTTGTGAAGCATATTTCTGTTAACTAAAAATTTGACGGCCCAGAAAAAATAAATCCAATTTGAGCCCACGGGGCTCAATTCGAGGAGGCTTTATGTGGAAAGCTCCGGCAGCAACGAATAAACCCAGGCGAAGGGTGTAGTCAGTTGATCTCAAAACCTAAACTCGGCAGAAATTTGACGAGAAATGAGCATGCCTTTGAAGTTCAGACCATTACCGTACCCGACACGGCGACCCAACAGCACAGCTGCTGCCCAAATGTCGTACTGTTTGAATTGAATTAACAAGCAGAAGGGTGTTTCAGATGCTAACAACAAGGCGCGTTCTTTAGCGAAACAGTATGTCGGAACTGGTATGTTACGGACAAAACAGCGGGTGAGGGAGAAAGCCTGTCTTTAACGGGCAAAACAACATCATCCTGGCCTGGGGTCTCCATTGAGTTACACCACAATTGAATCGCTGGTATACACACGGTAGTACATGTATATGTACATGATGACAATCACAACCAGTGGTACGTTATGTTCGATAGCGATGTCACGCGAAAACAAAAAAAACAAATGTACGGCACGTACTGTTGTTGCAACCACGTTTTATTGATTTCACGCGCTCATGCACATTGTTTTTCCCAGAGCGTTGGACAACCAATTGGATACGGAATTTAAGGCCTAATGTACCTGTGAAGGAAGGACCAGCCGTATGGGAGAAGCAGAACAGCAAATTTTCAGACACAGCAGTTTTTGTTTGGATAAATTTGAAGCCCACGGTATAAAATACCAACTGAGCTGAGTGGCGCACGATGAACAAATCAGTCTGAAATGCAGCACAATTTGGTTCAGTTTCATTGGGGAGCAATTATTTTCTCTACGCGCACGGCACCACTGGACAGGCAACAGCAGAATCAATTGATCGCATTCCTCGACTTTTCAGGCCCGGAAGTTCAGGCCCGACCTTTTCAGGCCCAGTTTTTCAAGCCCGGTCGATTCAGTCCCAGCATATTTGACCCATTTATCGGTTTAGGCTTCAGCCGGGCCTGAATGGCCGGCCCTGAACCTGTGCCCCGGGACTGAATGTTACTATAAATTGATAGGCCGAACAGAGCTCATTCGAAAGAAAATGGATCTCAACCTCGTTAATGAGGAAGCTAGTCTGTCGTGACATGTATGGCCCGCAGCGGCGCGGGCTTTCTGTTTCGGAGGACAGCCCCGTTTCTATGTCGGTATATATTTTGCTGAATTGATTTTCCGAGAAAAAATAGAGCATCTAAAAGCTTTTTCAACCCACGCGCGTAAAGAAAATCTAATTTGCCCGCACCTTTTTGCGCCATCGCACAAACATGTGAGAACGCTAATTTCACCATGCTGCAATCTCATTGATGACTCGCTGACAAAATGGGCTCGCTCAATGCGTCTCTGCAAAATCACGCAATGCACAAATGATCCTGGGCCTGGAAAAGCCTGGACATCATCAGTGCGAATACATTTACCTGAATGCCACGTAACCTTAAAAGGCCCCACGAGCTGGTTTTATGCTCGCCTACATACGTATATATTGCCCAGTAGGATGTCAGGATGCAAACTCGACGGTTTATGCAGCCGGTAACCAAGCCTAAATCAGCCTGAAGCTTTTTTAGCCTGATTTTTTTGTTTTTCTGCTGCTGTATGGTTCAAATGTCAACTCCATTTGATATGTCTGCGGAGGACTTTTTAAAAAAAGTTTGGTGGAATTGAAGGCACACGTGCAAGAAGGGCTCTCTGTGCACACAGATATCGTGGTTCAATGTCGAAATGCGAAACGTTTGAAAAGTGGTTAACATAGAGAGTCCACATGACACAATCGATTAACAATGCCAACATACAAATATGTCTATCGTGTACGATGGATAGTCTAAACCGTGTTGTGTCAACCATCTGCATCAACAACACCACAAATAGCGCCAAAGAACTGACGTTTTGTTGATGAACATTCCATCATTTAGCTGTGGCGAGCGGTTCAAGATCCTGATAGTGCCACTCTCTCTCTCTATATGCGTGACGTTTTTGTCACGTGTTTGAAAACATATCGCAAATGGCCCAAATGCCGTGATTGTTTGCAACAAAAAAACCACTACCTTGCAATATCTGAGACAGTTTTCGACAGGTTGTTTGAGCTAACTGGAGAGAGGATAAAAAAGTCGATACCTTACAGTACATATGTATGTTTGAGAACGACACAGGAGACAGGCTTGCGCGCATCTCTGTTGTTGAAACTGAGATGGTGCAAAGAAAACAAATGGTTTCAGCTCGCTATCAGCAATCCACTGAGACTGGTACGCTTTGTTTTGGATGCGACAAGCCAAAACGATGCAGCGCACAAGAGTGAGAAATTCAACTTTGGAAAGCTTCTGAAAAGAAATACAGTATATATCGCCCGGATAAGCGTAGTTTGGTCACAGCAAGTCACAATGGACATTTTTTGTATTTTTGAAGTTGCTGAGCAAGACGCATATGCATTGTCTGCCATTGTGCAATCACCTACAGCATTTGTGGTTGCGAAACTGCTGCTGAATATATTCTTCGGTTCTCTAACTTGGTGCGAGCCAAAATAATCTTGTTTTGTTTTGGACGATGGAGCTCAAAACGCCGCCCCCACAACCAGAAGAAAAAAACCGTGCGTCAAACCGAAAAAAATGGAAAGTGTTTCGTAAAGAGACCACCACTGTATGTGCTATACGTTCCTTCGGTCTTGTGTGCGGAATTGGCAGAACATAAACGAAAAAGCTTCAGTAAGCAAATATGCCACAATAGGTATTTTCAAACCAAGGGGTCTTTTTCAGAAATCGCCGGATAATAAAATCGACTAAAAAAAGTTGGCTTCTCGCGGGAATTGTGCGTGCACACGCAGAGACAAAATACCCGAGAGATGGTATAGGTGATAAGCGCTTGGCTTGCAAAACGGACATTTTGCATAGGTACAATGGCGTATCAAAAACACAGCTGAAGCTATTCTTCGTTCGACGATGTTACAAAACGGAATGGCTATCAAAAAACTGAGCACAAACGCATTTATTTGTTGAGTATTTGTTGAGTTGGTTTTTTCGCTGTGTTTTGGCAGATGTCGTACTTTTTACACTTTTCCGGGTTCCGAATAAAAGTTGTGCAAAACGGTTGCCATGCCCAAACGAAAGTCAAGCGCCAAAGCTACAGCTATTTTTTAATTCTGCTCTGCAAAACGTTATCCGCGCCATACGCCGTTTTGGGGCCAAACGCGACCTCGGGTTATACATGGCTGCCCTGAGAAATTGGAAAACTGCCTGCTTCCGGTTCTACCGTTGTTCGCTGGCTATTTTCCCGTGTTGTTCTGTTTTGACATGCATGTACATACCTACCAACGGTCTGGACTCTTTATAGTGAACTGATTGGGATATCCCGCATGCCTTCTTTCATTATTACCAAATTAACGACAATAGTAGTCCTCTTGAACGAATCATCACTTAAACAAAATATCGCACATACAGTATGGCTTGGGACTTTGAAGAATTACATTAAATATTACAAAAACAACGTAACAGGGGATGAGGTGCGCTTTTTTAAGGCACACCTGAGAACAACTATTTATGTATGTATGTACCTACCGTAAAACCTAAAATACAAGGGGGGGCAGAAACAATTCACATGACCATAGGGGCTGACTTAAAAGGAGGGCTGTATATTTCCCGCCCAAAAGCTCAAAATGTCCAAAAACCCCTAAGATGGAGTTCTGTCAGAGGTGTTACCTCGTCACTTATTGAAGAGATTTTTACGTGCAGATCTTCCATAAAAGGCTTTACGTCATCATATACTCAACCACAAACGTTGTACACAAGGTGTCTTACAAAAGAACTTGACTTTACGACCCCCAAGCGGGGAATTCCAAGTTGGGGGGGGGGCTGTATTTTTGGGGGGCTCTATTTTTTCACTGACCCCTTTTAGGGGGGCTGTATTTTTAGCTTGGTCTATTTTAGGGAATACGGTATATGTATACCTATATCATCTTGCTGCTGAAAAGTGGTCAGAAACAATTCACATGAATAAGGACTGACTTAAAAGGAAGACTGTACTTCAGCTCACACTGCCGTTTTATAAAAATGGAACGACGGGGCACCCAACCGCCAACATGGCGAATATATTCGAACGATAAGCGGAAACTGGGTCTTTCCGAAATTGGGTTACGCGTGGAGAAGCCGGAAAATCAAAAAACAGCATAAATAAAAAACCTCAAAAACATACGTACGTATACACTTCGGCTGCTAAATCTAGCGGACTTGTTTTTTGGGTAATAGACTTTTTCAATCAAAAACGGCGAAAATGTCTCGGACGCCATTCAGAAATGCTTGAAAAGAGAGAGAGAGGCTGTCAAGCATTCGCGGCCGTCTTGGGTAAGAAATCAAATTTGAATGAACATGAACCAGGGCGAAACTGACCAACATTACTGCACTCAGTATATTGTGACTTCACAATGTGCACTGCTTGTAGTGGCTCTGTTTATGAGCTTGCACGCAGTGCTCTGGCAGCCCAGCAATAGGATCTGCTGGTGGGGCTTTTTGGAGGCAAAGTTGCCAGAGGCGTTGGCACCGACGAGCTCTGACGCCTCGTGGTAACACTTATACATGACGCAAAAATTTAGTATGACAACCGGAAATGTGGAGGCGGCACACAGGCACGTTGAACTACGGTATACTGTTCAGCATTGATGTATTGTTCTCTTTATGGCGATTTTATCTTGAAGAATATTGGCTTAGTCAATTTTGCATCGAAGTCTTATAACTTTGGAGCGGATATTAAAAGAAAACATGCTGTGCAATCAGCTACACTTAAACGCAATCACTCCTGGATTTATTAGTACTGAACACAAGAACAACGAAAGTGGCTCAATCTATTGCACTAACCGAACAGCGGACCGACAAGAAAAGATTCTGCTGTGTAATTCAGGCAAACCTTCTAAAAAAACAGGCTGCTCTCAAACGAGGTGCAATTCGAAAAGAGCGCCAGTTTGTTAAAAGATTATCTGGAGAAACCATAGAAACTGTTGTGAATGAGATAACAAAACGGTTCCACATGCCATGCACAGTGTGGTAATGCTTCATTCATGACATGAACCATAGATAAGAGCTCAAGCTCAAACACCCGCCGGTTTGACAACTTTTTCGCGGCGTCAGCTTTCACTACCGATGCATTAACTTGATTACATCTGTCAAAACGGCCGGTTTGTCACGAAAACGATGTCATTTGATGAGTTAGTATGGAAAAAAGCCAATATCAAATATTCCGCCAACGCATGGAGCCGAAAACAAATTAACTGGTCCCTGGTATCCGAATGACATTGCAGCACTAAGCTTGGAGAATGATGATCGCTGCCTAGGATAGGCTAAAACATGTGTTTGCGTGACTTTTGCGAATTCGTTCTTTCAACAATTCATATTGGTTTGGCTGCTAGTAAATAAATGCGGAATGGCAAGTTTCTGCATTCCGCGTTTATCTGCTCACCTTTGCGGAATTTTGAATTTCTGCACGTAAATTTATGCTTTTGGTCAAATATCTCCGTTGCTGTTTGCGTTAACATGCAACATTTGATTTGAGGTCAGCACGCTGGAAGTTGTCATCGTCACCCAAAGCACGCACCATTGCGCAAAGGTGAGCAGATAAACGCGGAATGCAGAAATTTGCCATTCCGCATTTATCTGCTCATCAATTTCCTCTTTCCGCATTTATCTAATCGCAGCCTGATGGTTGCGCATGCAACAATTCGTGTCTTGCCATTCAGGCCAATTTTCGGCCACTGACAGTATTATATAAATTGCGACCGAAATTGACACACCACTGATGTCTAAACTGTAGGCATGTCATCTACCAGGGTAATTCCTTCGGCACGGGTTAGTTTGAGGCCTGCGGCTGGTTAAAAAAACCATTAAACGACCAAACGATACGCTTGGACCCGGTTCACAGCCGAAATACCAAAACCATAACCCAAACCAACCTTAAACGCAAACATAAATGACGATCAAAATCTCTATCTTTTTATCAATTCCCTCCCGCATGAAGCATTGCCGCGATGAGATAACCATATCGAAAAATCAATTATAAAGGAGAGCGACGACACAACCTTTTATTGATCGACACAAACTATGTAGAACAAGGAAAAATCAAATAGTGAAAGCACAAAAAATATTCAATATGACAAAAACGTGAAACGATAATGCTTGTGAAGCTCGATGAGCACCCAATGTATATGAAATTGTCCTAAATAATTGTAAAAACAGCATTTTAAAGAGCACATACATAGGTAATGCCAAAAATAACATGTTTCTATCGTTGCATTGTTTTAACATAGAGCATCTGAGCCGGGCCGCTGCATTGTTATACACATGCACCTGGATGGCTGACGTTGCAATAAACAATCTTTCTCGGTTTATGTTAATTATGATAGGCACGTGCTATACTACAAACACATGACCTCGGCTGGCGTTAAATTCACTCAAATAATAATCGTTATCTAATTCGAATCTGAATCCACGTAGCCATTTTGTTCTCGATTAGCGACTTGTTCCAAAATGGGCTCCTCATCAAGGTGATTGTCGAGAGGCTCCTGTTTCACCATCATCGGAGCAGCGTTCTTGCTTTGCTCTACTGCAAAGATGACAGTGCTTTTGACTGCTGGGGTGATCTTTCACAAACGCATTTTTACTGATGTTGACATTGACAAGAAAGTGATTGCGGGATCCACGTTTGATGTGAAGTGTACAATCTCCATGATCCAGTTAAGTAATTGGATACAATTAACGACTTGAAAGATTGTCCAGGGCTGTATCCAATTTTTTACGTTTCCGAATAACTTGGTCTCTGAAACTTTTCAAACGTGTTGCCTGATCCGTGTAAAGCACACGCAACTGGCGCAGCCAGCTGAGTTTCGTAGCATTTCACAAATCACTACGTTAGACTTGTGTGTTGAGCGGCTGGCAGTCACGTGACCGCTGCAACTAACACACGCATAACGAGCTTTACGGATCAGGCAACGCGTTTGAAAAGTTTCTCCCTAAAGTATTGCCGGAGTATACGTTATCGTGCATTTTATGGCCCGTTGCACGCATGCACATTGCCGAACCGTTGCAAACAACAACAACAACACCCGAATAAATCATAATCCAAACAGCAATAAGCATCCACTCACTCACAGAACAACTGCATCAACGGATTATCGATCGATCGATTGCCACCGGGCTCGATGTGGACGGGGATTGGCGACGGTGACTGCTCATCGTTACCGACATCAGACTGAAAACACGCTGCTCCAGCACGATTATATAGGTTGATTTTAGATAACTGCATTGTGCCGTGTTTCGTGGATGTGGAGAAACAGTTTCAAGACATGGAGCAATTACCGTAGATATATCCATTAGGATACAATATACTGCACCAGTTTCAATTATCTGGCCAATCGTAAAGACGTCAACTCAAGTGGTCAGCTCTCGTTGTCAGCTCAAGCAGCCCTAGATGATCGCGAGAAATTATACATAGGACTTGTCGACAAGAGCTGAGGATCTGAGTCGACGACAATGCTAAAGTAAATTTCTAATTTCGTTGCCTCATGCATTTTTACAGACGCAGGAAAACTCCCGTTCGAAGTCGAGGCAGGCAACAAGCTCAACACACAGTCAACAAGCCACGCAGCTGGCTCGTGTGCGTTTCGAATGTTTCAATCAAATAAGCTACGCGTGTCAGCTGCGTGGCTTGTTGACTGTGTGTTGAGCTTGTTGCCTGCCTCGACTTCGCACGGGAGTTTCCCTGCGTCTGTAAAAATGCATGAGGCAACGAAATTAGAAATTTACTATACAAGCCAATTATCTCAGATCTATCGATTTTTGATTGAGTGTTATGGGAGGGTTTCACTATAAAGATACCTGTACGTATAAAGACTGCATGCATAAACAAAAACCACAACACCTAAAAATCTACAAATAAGGGCACGCTTACCAGTCTCATCAACATATCGGGAGTGACAGGCAGGGCCTGCACACTTTTGTCGTTTGTGTGACGCCGTTTGATGTGCAGGTCCCAGCATAGACGATTCGAAACGTACGTTTCGGGACACACGCTGCATTTGTACTGCTTGCCCATTGGGTTGTGCACGCGTTTGTGCAGACCGGTGTTGGGAACGCCGCAGATGGTACAGCTGTGCGTGGAATATTGATTAGCAACTACAATAGAAAATGCTGTTGGAGCCGCAAATCAACTTTTTCGGCGGTTGGGTTGCGACTTTACATGGGTAAAGTTTGGATAACCGACCCGACCCCCATTTGGCGCTGAGAGTCGGAGCACAAATTTGACCAGCGTAAAACATGCTCAAACGGTATTGGGACGAGTTCAAAGCTGCTCGAAATTTGTGCGCCAACCACCACTCGCGTTTTCCTTACGGTTCAAGCAAAAATGCCTCTGCTCTTCAGTTGGTTCAACGTAGGTCATAGTGCTGGTCTTCAAATTCGAAACAGTCTACACTTGCTGGATATCTTGTTCGTCTGGCGGGGCACAAACGTGATATCAAACATCAAAATCCCACCACACACCGCACCAACTTGAAGAAATTCGGGCTCTTGAACGGTTTCTTGATGGCAGCCAGATTGGCCATGTTCTGTTTCTGTTGATGTCCGATAACGACCACGTTTTGCGCCGTTTTCACCATCGACGTCGGCAGACTCACGCGGGGACGACGTTTGAAACCGGCCAGTGCACCAAGGTTATAGGGAACGTTCTCGCCTTGCATCTGAACGAGGAAGAATTTTTTTTGTAATCTAGGTCGTTTGAGTCCGTCTGGGACAATAGTTTATTTTTTTCTTCAAATTTCTTGTCTGAAAACTGATCCGGTCTTGATCGTGCTATCGTAACAGCGAAGCAGCAGAAACCTTCCATTTTCTCGATCACCATCCAAAAATTATTGAGTACACCTAAGCCTAAGCCTAAGCCTTGTCTTACCATCAAGTGACACACAAAGATTCGTCAGACTGCAAATCAAACCATCAAAACCAACATTGAGCATCTTCGCCGTCGTTTTGTGGTCGATGTGCCATTTCATGTGCTGATGCGCGTTGCTCAACCATTTCCAGTAGAGATTCGGACATGTCGCGCACTGGTATCTGGAAACGGGGCCAGCTGGGTTACGGTAGTCGATTACGGTAATTGTGGAATCGCAATCGGATATATCCATAGCCCCCCCTGAACAGCGGCTGATCCAACCTATATGCTCAATTCGTGTTCCGTGTATCACAGTTGGATCCGTAGAGAACTTGGTTCTCGGCGTGTGTCTGGTCATGTGACATTTTCTGTTGTGGATATTTCGTGGTGGTCATACAGATGTTAACCAAACGCAAAACTTGTTTATTGGCAGTCTTGACAGAGACCTTTTGGTCGGTGTCGAACTGCTGTGCGAAGCTTCAATAAGGGCCGCACAATAATAATCTCTTCAGAGCACAAATTCGCACACGCTGATTGGCTCATGCGCGTTCAGCTGGCGAAAATTTGTTGCGCGCCCAAAACTTTTTCTGTTTTCCAAGTTAACGGAGTGTAGGGCTTAGATCTAGAAATGTTTATGCTGATTCCATAAAAGTAACGTGTGACCAAGACAAAACGGACCAGGTGATCGGATATCACCAACTCAGTTACTGGCCCTAGAATTTAAGAAGCCTGCTACAAGTACAGATAATCCCATTCTGGTCTCTTTTCCACACGCGTACAACAAAGATCTTGCCCACCAACTTCTTATCCCTGGGGTCATGCAGCCCCTGATGTTGGTTTCGTTTGAACATTTTCGCGCCGCAGATTTTGCATCGGAATTTCGGAATACGCATTCCTGCACTACCGGTGTGCGAATGCGCGTCGGAGACCCCACCGTCTGCGGTTGATTGCGGACTGCCTGTGCCGGTGGACATATTGTGACCGGTTGCCGGGGCTGGGGACTCGGCCAATCTGCGTACCTGTGGAGATGTTTCATGTTGGGTTGCGTGATCTTTAGGCACCTGCGTTAATTAAGATTACGGTACCCACTTTTATTGGGAAGATTATTTTTTGGAGATTTACCCCGTTGCCAGATTAGCATCGATATCGAATATGGCCAGGTTAATGCCTGGTACGTCTGTGATAGAGACCCGATAAAAACTTGTGTGCATTGAAGGGCATGATAACACCAGCAGTACGTGTGTATGGTCGGGAGATTGTCATGAGGTGTGTTTATTATCCAAATACCTATCACGAGAACGTTGGTCGGTACCAAGCTTTACCAAGCTTCGGCCAATTTTGACTGATGAGCGGTGCCCCAGGTCATCTTCAGTGCGTATATCAATGCACCAGATGGCTGCGTGGCTAAAATATGTAATAAATATGCTTCTTAAGAGGTGGTGGTACTTTTCGACAATGTGCGCACCGTCGAAATAAGAAAATTACTCAAAATCATCACCTTGACTTGCAATTCTCCAGCTGGAGCCGATGTGGATAGTCCAACTGAATAGCGTTTATTCCCGGCCAAGGTCAGAATGTCGACCCGCTGATCTTTGTGGTAGTTGTGCAAATGTCGCGCTGCCGCAGAGCCCGTGCTGAAGTAGTAGTCTTTGCACTTGCTGCACTTCAGTGTCTTGTGCGTCGGGTCGTGAGCCTGTGAAACATTTGTGGTGTTTTTTTTGGTCCGATAATCTGGTGCATTCACACCGATGATCGCCTGACGCGCCACTGGGCTAAGAAATCTACGTTGAAACAAGCTTCAATGATGAAACCGCATTGAAGGAAACTTTGAGGATTTTTTTTAGTTTGCTGCGTCTCTTCAAGTACCGTTTTATGATAGTGTCGGTGCATTCAATCATGTTAACCCAATGCATCCTTGCAGACAGCGCAGAAACTTTTAACGCAGAAAGTTATCAAATATGAATGTAAAAACTAAACAACCAACCCTGGCATGGTTGCCGTGCGCCGGCAGATCACAGATGGGGCATCGTTTGCAATCCCTGACTTGAAAAGGTGATGTTTCAACCTCACCACCAGTTTCGCTGTCCTGCTCGAACACGTCCATTTGAGACACGCCCGAATTCAGCACTAAAATGTTTGCATTAATCTGCAATGGATAAATGAAAAAAGAACCGTAATGAGCCCGAACAGGTTGCTCTGTTCAATTCGGGGTGGCGTGGGAGCCAAACGAAATTTTGAAGAATATTGGAAATTTACTGATGGCATTAGGTAACTTCGACCACTATTCAGCTTTCTTTTAGGCGTTAGAAAGACCCTGATCAAAGTTGGTATCCTAATTAGCTCGGAATAAACATAAAAAGCCACACACGACTAGGGAAGCCCGGACCGCCGAACTGATCAAGACAAGATTAATGTACGTAACCACATAAAATTATGAGAAATGAAAAAATGAATGAAAACCAACCGGGACTTTGTAGCACAGCCTCAATAGCGGCTAAACTGGGTCCACTCGAAGGGGCTTTGCCCAGTGCACTACTGTTTGTGCTCACACTTTGGGGCGTAGTGGTGTCACGCGTCTGCACGAAGAAGTTTATGGTCACAGTGAATGAAAGAGTTTGCAATTTTTCTCAATTTTAGCGCAAGTTGATAATAATATCCTGTGTTGTAGCATAGCACGTGTTATACGTACAGACAACGACTCGCGATCTGCGCGTATGCATAAAGCATAACAACGGCGGACGGGCAACTGAGCAAAGCACATTTGAGCAAGACCACTTTGAGCAAGTGAAAAAGAGCAGAGTCCAAAAAGAGCAACACCTAAAAACGAATAGGCCTAAGCCTAAGTCTAAGCCCAAACACAAAACTAATCTTAAGTGTAAGCCTAAACCTAAGCCTAAGCCTGATACCAAAATCAGCCTAAGCCTAAGCCAGTGAACAAAATAAGTGCTCTGCTCTTTTGGCCCTGCTCTTTTTCACTTGCTCACAGTGGTATTGCTCAAAATGTGCATTGTTCAATTGCCCGGCCACCAGAACAACATCAGCCACCCAGCTGCAAATGACACAAACAAAAAAGCCGATATTGTGTTGCGGCATGGTATATGTGCTCAACCCAACGAAAACGATTGCAACAGAAAAACATCAACACTCACACTGGCGGCACTGATCTTGGATGAGGCACGAATGCTGTTGCTGTCCACATAGTGACTGGATGTGATCGCAGCCGTTTTCGGTGAGATCACCTGTTGCTGTAAGGTGGTCGGGTAAACCATTGGTATAGCCAATGTATACAACACATTGTTTGACGTGTATAAGCATAGCGCGTGCTTTATTAGCAATGTCTGAGCCGCACAGCTGTGTATTATCGATTTTATTTGTGCGATGCACGCACAAACAGCACCGCAGCGCACGGCGCAGACTGGGAGCCAGATCCTAAACATATACTGTCGACTGTATGTGCTCTACGTACAACACCGTAAATGAATTAGAATAAAAACAAAGCTTTATGAATATCATCACAAACACCGCAGTTCACGACTTGACAGTCACCGTTTTAGTAAAAGTTTTATAAATCTAAAAAGACGGCAAGAACCGAAATTGGCGCCATACCCGTTGTTGCGAAGATGGTTGTCGTTCCAACAGCGGTTTCGACTGCGACAAAGCTGACATACACAGGTTCTCAAGTTCGGCCTCTTTTGCTTTATGGAACTCCATGGCGCCCTGAAAGTGTCGTAGTTTTCAAGTTTAGTAGTTTTTGTTCTATTTCGGATTGATTTCATCAGTTTTAGGTTGATAGAAGCTTTGTTAGATTCAAACGAACCTGCAGAATTGCGAAATTCGCGTGTCGTTCGTTGTAGTGCTCGCGAAATCGGGTCTCGGTCGGCAGCGCACGATTGCACCTCAAAGTAATTTAAAAAAATAGACTGTTTTATTTTATGGGAACACATGATAGTGTTGCTAAAACAGACAAATTCATTTGACAAGTGACCAAATGTCAAAAGAACAAGCAGTGAACAAACAGACCAAAAGGGCGACGGGAAAGTGCGATGTGATTCAACAATTGTTTCAACCTTGCTATGCACAGTCGAGCTAGGAACAAACGACGAGAAAAAATTTTAAAAAAAACCAAAAAAAATATGAAACTCACACGCCACATCGATACGGAAAGTACTGCAGATGGACGGCTGAGAGATGGGCGCGCATTTCGTGATCGTTGACGAATTTTGATCGGCATTCCTCGCACGGACACGTGACCTCGATGTTGTCGAAAGTGGTCGGTGATGGCATTATCGATCGATTGTTTGGATATCGATAATAAGTTGACAAGGGTTGATCAAAATCGATTGATGTCTGTCAATCGGAATGAATTATTGACGAGAAACGATTATTGTGGAGCGATTTCCACCTTGAATGAGGGGGCTGAAAAAACAGAATGTTTGTGATTTGAACAAGAACAACCAACGCATGTTTGGAAAGCTATTTCACCTCACGAATTAAAAAAACCCGTGTGGTGTAAAATCGAAATTTTCATTAATTTACATTTGTGTTTGAAATTTCCCTTTGATTGATTGCTGAAGAACAGATGTACAGAAACAAGCATCCCAATGTTCAACTAAGAAATATTAGCTAACATAGAAACATTTGTTGTCCGATAGTTTGTTATTTCATCACCAAAAGTGAAACTGAAACGAACAATATAATTGAAATGTGAGACGAAACGTTCGAAAAACAGCAGAACAAACGAAACGCGAGATGATGAACGCAAAAACATAAATAACCAAAACAACCTAATGTTTAATGGTTAGATGGCGACACACATTGAACGTTGAATCAATGTTATACGCTGGAGAAACAGACAGACTGACAGACAAGGCAAAGGCAGGCACACACGCACACAGGCAAGGCAAGCAGCAGCTTTGACAACACAACACACACATTAGACTTGAGTGCTTTGGGTGGGTATGTGGGTGCATTGTAAATTTATTCATACCTACACAACTGAACCAACGTAAAGCACAAACGACTATCTCTGTCTGTCTAACATTATACGATCGCTTGCAGATGTTGTGGGTTTGTGTGTATGTGTCGTGCTGTGCTTGGGTGCCCCTTTTTGCCTATATTGCACAAGAATTGAACGTTGTTGCTTGTGCTATTCAAGTCGTCACATACTTCACTGTTTAGGTCTATTGGTTGCTTGGTTAGGTGACTTATGTGTACATGTACACACGATGAGAATGCTTTTTTCGAACATGCGATTACTGACCATCCGAGCCCAGAATCAAATGAAATCTATGTATAGCACGTTATTCGCACAAGGTGTCTGGGTTGTGCTGGGCTTCAGTTCATGACACTGGACTGAGCCAAGCCTGCCTGATGTGCTATTATTAGTTTAGCCATTGTTTTTGCACATGAGTGTTTTCTGCAACGACAGAGTTCAGTCTCAGAATACGTGCTTTGAATTGAACACGCAAATTTTGCCGTGACAATTTTTGTGCGTCCATGCGCGATCAAAATTTTGCTCGACATGCAAACACGAAAACGTATTGCAACATAATCATTTGCAATCGATAAAAATATAATTGAATCAACAACGGTTTCTGACAGAGTTAATCGTCCAAACAGGTTAACATAGGTGTCATCGCCCAAATTTGTGAGGGTGTGATTAACAACTTGAAGTGGAGGTTATTTTATTGCTGAATTTAATCATCAAACATTAAAAATATCACATATCAGTAACCGTAAAGATCAGGTAACGATAATCTCCATTGTGGGTATAAACAACAATAATGTGTCCACCCCCTATGCAATGAATCATACGCAGAATCCCAGAATTATATTTTCCTCACTTTGACACAATATTATCATAAAACGACGAATCCTGCCACGCGCAGATCTGTGGGTATTTGGGTTCATTCATCACAAACAGGCTGCTGGACTGTGTACAACATGCATAATATTGTGAAACATCACACAGGATCCACATTCTTAATGGCGGTGGCGCATTTCCACAACGGCCAAACGCAGTGTCTGACGAACGAGACAATCAACAAAACGCACAACAGAATTGTCACAAATTTGAAGGCGATTGCGAGCTTGTCGGTGAACGTTGAAACATTAGTCGACCAGTTGACCGGGTTGATCAAATCGAGAATATTTTCCGAGTCCTGGTTGCAGTCGGGACAGTGACCCTGACGCGAGGTCCAGTCCAAACCGGGCACCTCGAACCAATAGAGGGGCTCGTGGTGGAACTGAGATGATGTTTCAATCTTTTATGTTTTCTTTCAATCTCAGCAAGAAACTTGCGGTGATCAGGTTTTGGTCGCGTGAAGTTGTACGATCAAAAACTTTGGTATTGAAAGATAGCTTATATTTATGTCGTCAACTGTCGTCGTCAAAACGCAGTCCTAGTGCCATGTAATTGCTTGCGCTCATTCAAGGCTGCTTAGCTTGACGACTTAAAGGGCTCGGGACATAACCGAAGGAAGGGTAGCAGGACATGTTGTTACATACCGTTGGAAAGCATTCCGACAGCCTATGTCACGCACAAATTTTAAGCTCCTTGGAGGTTCGCTATCTCTTGGTAGAGCGATTTTTCGTTCCAGAAAAAAGTAGATTGTTTCACAAATTGGAACGACCGGTGCAGAAACCCCAAATGAGTTGAAAGTCAAGTAACACGTGGATAGGATTACAACAGCTTCTGGATAACTTATCATGAGAACTTCAGTCGCTCAAAGCATTGCTTCACTCGGTGAGGGTGCGAAATGTTCCAAAAATCGGCCACATTTTTCGAAAACACAAGTTTGTCTCTAAATTTTGAGGCCGCGCTTTGTGCTGCAGAAATGAAAGTGCAACAGAAAAATAGAGCGTTTTCGAAAGTACCAGAAAATAAGGTTTTTAAATTTGGAAACACTTAGATAGTGGCGTGACAGGCCGAAAAAGACCTAAAAATTTCCCCTAAACTGCATAGTTGCATTCATTGACGGAAATGTGATGTAAATAAGCCACGTATTGCATTGCATTGGAAGCGAGAAAGACAGATAAACGCACAGTCCAACAATCTAGACGAGTTTCAAGACTTCAAACTCCATGGACCGGCTGCTGCAGCTATGCCAACCTGAATAAGATATTTGGCTATAATTCGTTACTGTTAACGACTATTGCACATTTGATAGCACCATCTGATGTAGCTTTAAAGTAGCTATCGAACGATGTATAACATGCCCATACTATCTCTTGCTATGGACAAGAAACGGTCAAAATTCCGAAATCGCACACGGTGACGTGACGGTTCATTCCAGAATCATCAAAAAAGCAATTTTTTAGCCTCTGCCCTTAAGCGTAAGAATTAATTGGGGCTTGTTATATATCGTTCGAAAGCTACTCCCGAGACACATTGTTTGGTGCTGTCACATTTACAATAGCTGTTAACAGTAAGCATTTATCGCTGAATATCATATTCAGGTTAGTATGGCTGCCCCGAGAGATCTGTAGACCTTGAGGTCTTCGGACCATGATAGATTGTTAAACCAGACGTTTCTCTCAATTTTTTGTTTCGAATCCTATACAATCTGTGGCCTTTATGTGTCACAATTCTGGCGATGAATGTAACACCTAATTTAGCCGCAGTTTAATGGATTTTTAGGCCTGTCACGGAGCTAGCCATGAGTTAAAAAATTTAAAAACCTTATTTTCTGGTACTTTCGACGATGCTCTATTTCCCCATTTCATTATTATTTCCACAGCGCTAAGCGTGACCTCAAAATTTAGGGACAAACTTGTGTTATCGAAAAATAAGGCCGATTTTCGGAACGTTTCGCACCCTCACCGTGTGAAGCAATGGTTTGAGCGACTGAAGTTGTGATGGTAAGTTATTCCGAAGCTGTTGTAATCCTATCCACGTGTTACTTGACCTTCAACTCGTTTGGGGTTTTTGCACCGGTCGTTCCAATTTGTGCAAAAATTCAGTTTTTTCTGGAACGAAAAGTCCCTCTACCAAGAGATAGCGAATCTCCAAGGAGCTTAAAATTTGTGCGTGGCATAGGCTGTCGGAATGCTTTTCAACGGTATGTAACAATATGTCCTGCTATCCTTCCTTCTGTTATGTCCCGAGCCCTTTAAGGCCACTTTATACTTTGTCTCGTTGCGATACACGCAACATTTTCTGACGCGCTGATTGGCTGTTGGTCGCGCATGAGCCAATCAACGCGCACGAGAATGTTGCGTGTATCGCAACGAGACAAAGTATAAAGTGGCCTGTAGGCTGGTGATCTGCATTGACAACTAAACAATTAGCCAATACTCTGCGCGCACTACATGGATGCTTCCAAACACATACGACCAACGTGGTTTACAATAATCAAAATTAGTGGTATCAACATTATGAAATATTCTCAGTACCCGTGGTGACCACAAGACCCGATTAGTCACCAATTTTAAGACCTCAATCTCATGCAGTATGTTCGATCGGTTTTGAATAAACCATTTTCTAAATCAATCAGAAAGATCGATGCGTGTTATCTTTCCAACTTTCTAAACTGACCGAAATCTGCGCACGCGTTTTTTGACAACGCTTACCTCAACGATTCTACACTTTTCCTGATCGGCCCTTTCCGTCGGATACAAGCACAACGTTCGAGCGCCGTCCACAATGGCGGGCAGATGCACATACTGATGCTGGGGACGACTCGTGTTGGATGCGATGTGACAACTGAACTCCACCTCGGCGATGTTGTTGTCTGTAATGAACAAGTGCGTCACGAAACATTTGTGTTGTTGTTAATTTTTTTAGTTGCGGGCATGACTATGGTGACCACAGAATTATGGGTTCGGTAATTTCGTGGGCTTGAATTGAACATATTCATGTTTCGACCTGCTTTTACTGTCTCATTGGCCATGGTTAGTGTCACTGCGCTAAGCACCACACAGACACTTCAATAATGATTGTTGTTTCATGAGTCATCTATATCACACTTTTTCCCGCACTGTCGCGTGTAACCACGCCACTTTTCCTGTTAAACTACTGACCACTAGCTCATGCATTGCAACAATCAAACAATCATAACTCCAGTATAGGTTTTAGACCAAAATCCAAAACTGATGTTTCAATCCCATTCAACGCACCCAGTATTTTTCCGACGAACGAGCCCTTTGAGTTGAGGAACGTAACATTGAGAAAGTGATTGGAGTGTTTATCGAGGCGAATTTTGCCGTAGAATTCTCCCACAAACGAATCGCTGTAGACAATTATGGGCAGACGCATTCGATCGATCGATAGGTCGACCTGGACACGGCTGGCTGGCTGATGTTTCACACATGGGCATGAGTGTAGTTGAATGTTATTCAAAGGTATTTTATACACTTCCATTGGCTTAGTGGTGACAGTAGATTCAGCTGTGCCCCATGCTTGATTTCTATTCGAAAGTAGCAGAAAATACTGGCCTCTGGCTTTGCGCGCGAATAATGAACCTTAATAATCTGGTCGCAGGCCCATGCACCTGCCACCTGCATGATTGGCTGGGCTGGAGTACAATCATTGATACAGGCAAGCAACCTTTGTTTTAATTTGACTCGCACATGCACTCTGCGATGGGGAGTAGCGCAGGACTAAATGCTGACCGATGAAAAGGTGTTCATTGTCTGCGTATACGGTTCAAGGGAACTTTGAAAATTGCTGCTTTTCGTCTTGTCTGAGTTACATGGTTTTCAAATTTTATCTGACCGACTGAAAAATGCCTATAACCGCACCTCCACAAAATGGCTGACAGCATGCTGTAGTGTGACCATCCGTGGCCCGTTGCCCCCGTTCGATGGCCAAATCCTGAGATCACTCAGCCAGCGTTCAATGTCTTGGACGGGTCGACCCAGATCGTAACTGTTCAGCACGTCACCGTCGTTCGCCTTGTTCAGCCAGGCGTAGTGTTCGGCCAGAAACATCTCGCTGTACTCTTGTGCCGCACAGTCATGCACGGCGATCCTGTGCGCCTGCTGCAGTTTGGCGTCGCCTTTGTAGATACGCCTGAATGAGGATTCAGGCGAAAAGTTGAGCATCAACGAAGTATCGGACTTTATGTATGGTGCTCTGTGTCAACGTAGTTTCGCATCAGCAGAGTTGTACTGTTTTTGTCTTGGCGGCAATCTGCGACAGAGTTGTGAGCAAGTGCAAATTTCGACCAGTGTAAGACTACAGTGTTCATGGTGTCCATGTCCGGCGAAAGTTGATGATATGGTTCATCAATAATCGTGTCAAATTACCGTTTGGTCAGGTGGTTGTTCTTGACGAAAGGTGATCTCTACATACAGTATCTGCCCTGGTCATGGCAATCATGACCACGGTGTTTCTCGCAGTTGTGTGTCATTTTGTCTGGCAAGTTTTCATTTTGTTGGCACGACGTTCTGGTCGAAATTTGCGTCGTGGAGTAACGTGTCCGTCTGGTGCATTCGCACTGACGATGACCTGGTGCAGCAATACCGACCAGTGATAACAATTTACATTGACCAGCGATTTTATCTTTGGGTTAACAACCAAAATTGAAAAATCCATTTTTCTGCAACACATACGAGATGAATCAAAACCCACCATTTCCCGTTATCTCCATTGCCTTCCCGTCTGAACCATCCCAACTTGTCCAGGTTCGTTTCATGTACCCCATTCACTGCAGGTCCCTGTCTCAGTCGAGATGACTCATTGAGCAGCGCAAAGTACCAGTTCTGCAGCCGGGGGTACGGCTGCGTGCCGGTGAGTTGCGCACGAATGTAGTTGCCCAGTTGGACATGCTGGAGAATTTATTTTTCTAATTTTTTACAAACATACACATTTTTTTATTTTTTGCTGTTATTGAATGGACCGTTATCAACTTTTAATCAGCAATCGCGGACGGAATCGGTGCTTGATAATCTCTGTGAAGACCGTATTGACAGAAATGCCAAACTAACTTTAACCAGAGATAAACTGATTGTATTCAAGACGGAAAACCCCCCTGTTTGAAAGCCAAATAATGGCTCAGGGCGGTCTCGAACTCGAGCAGTCTCAATTATCACCCATTCAGTCAACCAGCCCACTGCGCTACGGACACGCACCTGCACACTGTTCAACGGCACGCGCACACGTCTTGTCCACTGATGCAGTGTGTAATCGACTGTAAGCACAAACTGGGGATGACCAATATGGATAGCGCGCGCCTGTGTGCCCTCCAGGGCCCGAACCTGTGCTTATAGTCTTACTGTATTTCTGATAGTCTCAAAATATTTTTGTGAAATAAGAGAACGTTTATCATTCCACCGATAGCTCACCTTCACGCGACAACATGTGAGACACCTTGCATAGTGTCGTGTCGTGAACGTTAGAGGTGACGCGCGGGGGTCTGATGTTGAGTGGGAGCCTTAATTGATGAAAGGGGGGATTGTTGTGATTTGGTCTCACACGCAATCCCCTCAAAAGCGCCCTGAGCACTCTGCAGTTGGACGAGACAGTCAAGCGTGGAGGATTTTCAGGTTGCGAGAAAGATATAACTATGGGTGGAATTTTCGAAACGGTGTAAAGGTCAGTTGGGCGTAAAGGTCGGTGTAAAGTTCGGTCGAAAGCTCGGTCGGCGTAGACGTGAAACATTGCCTGTTATTAACGTGGAGTGTTTCAAGTTTACACTGAGGTCTATCACACTGAGCTGTCGACCGACATTTCCACCGACCTTTACACCCAACTGACCTTTACACCGTTTCGAAAATATCACCCTATATAATGGAAGGCCCCCGTTTGCTGAACACTACATACATATATTGACCTACCAGTATGTCTCCTCCTTCTATGACACATCATGCGTTGTGCACTGCCCTGGTCGCAGTCACAGGTGCACTCGGATGACAACAATGGCACGGCGAATATATACGATTCACGGACTGGGTACACGTGCTCTGCGTTCGCGTAGGTCATCGTCAGTAATAGTGACCCATTGTTGCCGATCTGAAAATATGTTGAGCATGATTTTCTCTTTCATTGCATTGACGCGGTGTGAACGAATCTTATATCGTATCTTATATGAACGAATCGTATATGGGCATGATAACAGATGGGCATGGATAACGAATTATGCTGATGCATTTGGTGCGTTAACACGAGTTTCGCATGGTAGGGAGGGAGCTGGAGCTGGTGTGCCTGTTTGGGTCCCACGGCTATCTAGTGCATTTGCACTGGCGATGACCTGGTGCACCGCCCGTGTCTGTGACAACAAGGGGAAACGGGCAACCAAAATGGTGTGCTGCTTCAGTTAAACCACAGTCATCAAGTCAGTTTTTCTCTTCGATTGCATATTCACGCGGAATGGCCGTATGGCCCAACCACCAACCTGACTAGCATTCAACCTTTGCGTGTCCAGCTCATCAATCGTCAGCCAAAAGCACACCGTCTGACCCAACGACAGTTTGAATTGCAGCGTGCGTTGCATCGAGATTTCGATCGCTTCCGAGCTAATCGTGTCGTGAGAAAGGCGAGTTTGCTGCAGGTAACCTGAATGGGCAAGGGAAGTTATCTGAACAAAAGCCGTCAGGGAGATACTGGTTTCTCATCATGACCATAGGGTGGAATGAGCGTAAGGCATTGTTCATGTTGTAACAGGGTCGTATTGTTATCTGGTATCAGGGTGTCTGACTAGACAAACTAATGACACACAGATGGGCATGATAACAAAGATAACCCACGGCCATGACAAAACAAACGAACACGTTTCCAACGTGCACTGGTAAATGCAGTTCGCGTTTGGCGGTGCATCAGGTCAGTGCGTATAATTATGTGACCAAGAAGACCGTATTTTCTTTGGTTTTTCACTTCTGAAGAAAGCTCACAGATCACACCCAACGCACGTCGGTTTGTTCGTGCAAAGTGCATAACGCTGTTGTCAACCTTCAGGTACAGTTGGTATATAAGTGGATAGCTGCTTCTTGTGCCTTGGCCATGTTCAAAACAAACCGTAACCGAAGCCGAATCTGACCTTGTGTATCAGCAACCGGCCTGACCTTCAAGGAAAACATCCGGAAGGTGCCCCAAATAAGTAACTAACCTGTCAGTGTGCTGATATGTGAACAGGACTTCAACAAATCACCATCGGAAGGCAGCGATCGTTTCAATTTGACTTGTGTGATTTTTCGCAAATCCTCAAAATCAAACGGCAGACTCCAGGCGGCTGTGTGCTCCACCAACAGCAGCAGAAACGATATTGGACCCGCCGTCGTGTAGAAGTTGGTCATTTTGAACACGCGGTAGTTTGAATTTGAGATGACCCACCCTTTGCTGGAGAACAGGGCGGAATCCTTACAGAAAGCCTTTCAATAAAATTTGAAAACCGAAGCTTTGAATTAGAATAATGAGTTGAAATTTTGCTATCCGTTGGCGATACACGAAGCTGCTCGAAGTTTCAGTTCTTACAGAAGGCAAGCAACAACCAAAATATACATGCCTCCGATAACCCGAATATATACATACCTATACTATGAATACCAACCTCTACTTTTAGGTTACTGGTTAAAATGAGACCCTCTATCCCATTCGTACCGTATACCCATCCTCCATACCGTATCCTAACCAGACCCAACGATGACTAAGCCCAGCCGGAAATCGTGCTATAACAAACTCAATTACTATTTCTGAAAAAGTCGAGTAGTATTACGTCAAAGAACGTTTAGCTACCTATCGCTGTATGCTGTTTTAACCGAAACAATAAAGTTTTATGATTGGTTTACATTGGAGCTGCTAGCAAACATACAATGTAGATTTCAAGAGAACAAACTTTCCACCTGTTCTGCACATAAAAATATCGCCGGAAGTTTCGGCTGACTAACATATCCCGCCCTTTCTAAATCAGGCCAAAATGGGCTGTGAACTGCTGGAGACTAAGCCAACAAAACGCGGTTTTGTTTTCATCTACATAGTTATGCAGGCCATCAATGCTCTAACAGTTCAATTCAGACTGCGCTTCGGCGTCTTGTTTTTCATCAGGCCACACCACCACAAGTTTGGTCCGTGGCCCCGCACCATAATTGGCTTCTAAACATCAAAACTAAGAGGGCCCGGCGACAAACGCTGGTTTGGGATAAGACTTCATTTTTAACAAGTTGCACCCGGGAACCATGTAGCACCAAAGAGCAGCTTTCCTGTGCTTTTTGACTCACTCACGCAGGACTGCTGATGTCTTTTGTAGTTTTCTCAGAGTTTGCATTTGTGCGCTGAATACCACTTTCTTAGTTAAAGCACCGACCAACCATGGACAACCAACTGTTACTGTTTGCATGGAAACACTGGAATCAAGTTTCGACTTTGCGTTCCTAACATTCTCATAAAGCTCAGGAACCGGAACCAGAACCGGAACTGCTTTGAGCATGTATCGGACGAATGAACGTTTCACGCGACCGTTAACATGACGAAATGGGCAGGAAATTGAGTGGGCTGCTCCCGCGCGCGCTTCAGTGTTGGCCAGCTTTGTGGCTGCCATAGTTTTGGCGGCGTGACAGAAATTCGGTTATCAAGAAGACACACGCACACACGCACAAACACATGATCCTGATAAACCCAGAGTTTGATGGTACTAACGTTGAGATGTCTGATAAAGTCGCTTGAAAATTAGATAAAAGAACAACAACAGTTGCGAATCTACCGACATTTTGACAATATTTTCATGATCAAGACGAAAATGCTGGTCTATAGGCGGCTGTAGAACCGGCCTGCTTCCTAAATTAACTAAAAAGACTCAAGTGCATTGACAGTCTATCAATCATCAACATCCGTGTACAAGTGCTAATTCAAAAAGGACAGCATGTGCGGGTTTTCAATATTTGACAGCTATTACATTTTGCACATGTCCTGCAAAAACGGTTGCGGTTAGCTTAATCCTTATTTCGGTGCAGGTTCGACTTATGATCGCCCTGACATGATTATTTTATACAAACTGTGTCTTGTTCATGTATGTAATTGACATTCGCACTTTGTACTTTAATCGTTACGGAAGGTCATTTTGTATACAGGTGTACAGGTTTGTGTTTTTTGGAACTTTTCCAATTGAAAATGGAAAACCTGCTGCATGCACTAACCAATAACCAATATTACATTTTTATCTTCGTTTTGTACTTTTCAGCAGCGCACGCGTTCGCACGCGTGACCCATAATCACATTGCGCTAATCCGCCGATCAATTAGCTGTCGTGTGGCGTGCTTGCGTGCATGAACTTGTTGCGGCTAATGGAACAGTGATCAACTCAAGCAGCCCGAAATGAGCACGAGCCAAAAATTATACATGAATATGGCAGCTGTCGACCGGAGTTGACGACAGCACAATAGGCCCTTTTTGCTTGTCAATATTTTATGGAAAATAGAAACCCCAAACTAAACACCAATAAACGCATTCTCATACGTGACTGCCACCGGATTGACCTTTTGGTCCGGAGAATGCCAAATAAGGCTTTTCGCGAATGGTTCCCCACGGGGTGATTCGGAAATTTTCGCGATAAGCCGTCAGGGGCTTATCATTTGGAGAAACAGTTTTTCGTGCTTTATGAATCACGAACTGCAGTTATAGTAATACTTCATTTCACCCAAAAACAAAAGAAAAAGAATTGGTACCAGTTTGTGCGTTAGGTATTGAAATGGAGATTGCTATGCCCCGAATTTATGCATCAACGTTTTGATGAGCTTGTGCTTTTGAAACTGCTATACCTATATTTTTCACCAGTTTATAATAACTTATCACTAATCGTCGAAAAATCGATCTATCAATCGTTTTTGCATAACCCATGTGTATGACAATTGTAGAGACAAACATAAACTGTTTATTTCTGGATTACCTACCGTTTTTTATTCAAATTCAGTGAAGTGTGACAAACAGCAAATATCAGTTGCATCCGTGCTTCATGAACTTTGTTGTATTGCTGCAGGAGAATCTCATGCATTTTACACTGTTAAATTGGCAAGCAGCTGCATTGGGTGATATTTTCGAAACGGTGTAAAGGTCAGTTGGGTGTAAAGGTCGGTGGAAAGCTCGGTCGACAGCTCAGTGTGATAGACCTCAGTGTAAACTTAAACATTCCACGTTAATAACAGGCAATGCTTCACGTTTACACCGAGCTACGCCGACCGAGCTTTCGACCGAACTTTACACCGACCTTTACGCCCAACTGACCTTTACACCGTTTCGAAAATCCCACCCATTAACGGTCAAGCAGGCCTTCACGAAAAAAGTAAAATTGAGGTTTTCGACCTGAAATGATCTGCATCACATGATTGAAATCGCATCCGCAAGCCGCAAACCATGCGTTCTGACGAATTGTTGAGCAAAAAAACCATTATTGTGTCGAATTATAAAATTGTAATTGATCTGTGACTGACGATTTTTTGACACAACGTTTAGCATTATGCATCGATGATCAGAACGGCCCTGAAATCAGGCACGACAACAAATAAACTTCAGTTGGTGCGTATGCACATCGTGTAGGTTTGCTTGGGTAATATTTCAGTTTTTGGGTTTGTACCCGAAAAGGTTTGGCTTTGATGTCATGCCGATATCATATTGATAATATGGCATAACCAGTAAAACTCAGGAAGTATAACTGTAACTGGATTTGAAAATTTGAGATGTGCACGTACGGCTGTATGTAGGAGCATCATAACACTACAGTGCTGGTAATGTATAGGCGGAACAAAGGCAGATATAAGTATCGGAAAAAATATAATAATTAATAAGGTTTACGTATCGGTATATACCATTTTATTTCCCAATAAATTTTCCAGTGCGTGACTATGCTAAATCAAACGTGTGCCGCTTCATAATATGCCATATTTTTTTCAGAAGCCGATCCCTTATAACCAAGCGATACTGTAGTTTGGAATGAGTGGTCCAAAATGCATATTCAGTTACATACATACATAAACGATGAAGCGAACAGAAACAAGTTTCCAATGCAATTAAGGTTGAGGTTCATAGTCAAACCAATGGTAATCAGGGGTTACGTTTATGGTTATCCAACCAAATTCTCTGTCTGGCCGAACAATATGCAGCACAGTTAGGATTTTTTGATTTTCTGGATCTAAAACTCAACTGGTCCTAATGTTTTGCACAAGCCAATCCTGCGTTTTTATGGAAAACATATTTATGATAAGCAATTCAATGGTTTCCGAACCGGTATGCTGAGCGATGAAAAAGACCTCACAAGGCGTTGCAACAAAGCCGCAGCCGTTACACTGACGATTTTTCGGTTTAGTTTTTCATATTTTAAATCTGAATACCCAGGAGGGTTTATTTGGGATTTGTTTGCAAAACAGACGCATGTCCGAAATAAGTCCCTGCGGGCTCAATCGCAAATTGCAATTTCGATAAATTCGATCGAAAATCGACTTTTCGATTTTCATCATTAGATGTAAATCTGAACATGGTTTAAATACATAGGTTTTCGACCGCGATCGAAATTCCCAGAAAATTTTTTTATCGATTACTCGATCTTTTGATTCAATCGACGATATCAATTATTGATCGCAAGTTTTGGTCACTAGTTTCGGAGATTATGGATTTTCTTCGTTTTTATGCAATGAATGACGGTTCTGTTAATGTAAAAAAACACTGATCAATCTCAATATTTCGGGTTAAAACCGCTAAATACCGTAGCCCTCCACGAGTCATATCCGTTCGCACGTGCCCATAAAGCACACACGCACATCACGAATATCAATTTAGTTTTGATTGATTTTTCAATCGTGGATGGAAATCGATCGTCGATTTTCTGCATATCGAAATTAACTCCGATCGATTTTTCGACCGCGAGATCGATCGAAAAATTGCATAAAAATCGATTGCTTCAAAGATTGAGCCTAAGCATACACCAGGGCTCTTAATCAAACATCTTCGGAACATACAGGCAGGTTACCCAAAATTATAACTTGCCAACAGCAACCATAAATCCCGGAAGTTCGAAGCATAAAGTCCACCACGGAACATGAACAACGTGCGTCTTGCACCACTGATTGTGTTGATTGGCTGCGTCGGTGTGGCTGTGGCCGATCACACACCAATCGGCTCGCAAGCCCGTTTGACGGCGCGTCAACTGGCACAGGAACTGTCGCTTCCGGTTCGTTAACTGCGCACACACGCACGGTGATCAGTTGATTTCGGTTTAGTTTTTCACCGCCACAATCTTTCAAAAAAATTAGAAAATGCACTATGTAGTCACTCAAATTTTTAATTTTTTCTGTCAACAATATCATGCCAAACTGCATTCGCGTCCACCTTGCCCCCGTCCAGGTCGTCATCAACGGTGTACCAAAGGTGGTGATTCATCCGAACTACATCCGCGAGGTGCAAACTCGTCTGAATGTGCTGCAGCAATGCTTGGGAAAGGTCGGATATGGGTTGGATGGAATACGCATTAGTTGGAATTCAACTGAGACTGATAAACCTTTGGGCAGAATACGGTGCAAAACAAGTCGGCGATTGAAATCGTGGCTGTGGTTGTTGTTCTACAACGAAATTACAGTATATGTAAAATTTTCCATATGCAGAGCAACGTACCCGAAATTGAGGACACCGACTTTTTCTTTGACGACATTCTCGTTAGCGTCGGCCAAGCGGACCGAATGGCGACCAACTGCGCCAATGGTCAGTGTCGTTGGGTTATTGAAACATCAATAGTTGTCTGTCATTGTTGCAATTTTTTGTATATGGTTTGGGCCGAATGGGCTGTGAGTGGCAGCAAAATGGTGTTCCTTCTTTTGATGGCATGTATGTAAAACACAAATGGAAATGATGTTTTACGCGGACAGAAACATTCGCACTGACGATGACCTGGTGCTCCGAATATGCACGTCGAAACAACAACGGGCAGCTAGTGGAAATACACCAAAAAATGTGTAAATAATAAACTGATCGAATCGCGTGGCACCAATTCTTCCGTCGTCAACACAAATAGTCAACTTTGATCGTCAACTCGATCAGCCATGAACGGCCTTCGGGCGCGGTTGACGACGAGGGTGTACGATGTGCGTTGACTACATCAATATAAGCCTAATCCCACACACACACACACACACACAGATCGCAACCCGCACAATCGTGGCAAACGCCAGATCATCACGTCGGACTCTGGTGCTTTCTGGCCAACGAACATCAAGATTCTGTTCACTGACCACGCCAAAGGCACAACTGCGCCGGATTACATTGCGGTTGGGCGGGGGGGGTCGCTTTGTGTTTCGCGCTGGATTCTGCTGGTTGTCATGGCAAATGCACGTGCATTAGAGCACGTCTTGCTGGCACTCCATGCCGCAATTGTTGTGAGCCAAATTATTAGGCGCCCGCCACAAATCGGCAATCTAGTCGTCAACACGCAGATCATCGTCGACAACTCCGGTCGTCAAACCCAAGCTGCCCTGAACCAGCCCAGAGAAAGTAAAGAAATGTACAATATCCCAGAGAAGTTAGATTAAACCCGACGCCCGAATAAGCCACGCCCCACTGGTGTTTATTTAACGACATAAAGCCCATGGTCTGCGCTCCGATCTGCACAATTGGAGACCACAAAGCCCAAACCCCCTGTGCATCGATCGCACTACGCAAAGCGTTAGTCGTGCCACAAGCACACCCAGTCCAGCAATCAGCGTGCGGTTTTGTTAGATTCGTATGTGAACGATGTTGGGCGTTAATGCCACAACAGGTCGCGGCCGATTGCATCGAAGTCGGTTCTTGGGTAAGGCGATCACTTTCCACATCGTGCGCGATCTTCCAACACTGCGCCACAACTGCAATTATGTATCGCCAAGTTTGATACGAAGTTCGAAAATTCACCATATAATATGTACATTATAATTACTAGACGGGACCCGTGCCTACGGCCCGGCTACAGCGCCGCGCCCGTGCCCCCCCCCCCCCCCCCGAAGACCCGTTAGCATACCCAAAGCTACCCGTGAAAATTGACCCGTCATAGACGGCAGGCAGCGGTCAATGGAGTGAAGCGTGGTGGAAAAGAAACGGAAGATAACAAAGGGGAAACGGAGTTAAAAATAGGAGGGGGAGAGTGGAAAATGGGCTTGAGAAAGGTGGGAGGGAAGGGAAAGAGGAGGGGAGGTCAAGAAATGGGAAAAGGAAATTGGAAAAAAGAAGGAAAGAGAAGAGAAAAGGGAAGGAAGGGCGGAAACGGAGTTAAAAATAGGAGGGGGAGAGTGGAAAATGGGCTTGAAAAAGGTGGGAGGGAAGGGAAAGAGAGGAGACTGGCCTGAGAAGGACGGAAGAAAAAAGAGGAGGGGAGGTCACGAAGGGGGAAAAGGGGAATTGGAAAAAGAAGGAAAGAGAAGAGAAAAGGGAAGGAAGGGGAAAGGAAAGAAAAAAGGAGGGAAGGAAGGGATAGAGAGGAGAGTGAAAATTGGAAAAAGAAGGAAAGAGAAGAGAAAAGGGAAGGAAGGGGAAAGGAAAGAAAAAAGGAGGGAGGGAAGGGAAAGAGAGGAGAGTGAAAAGAGAGGGAGGGGGCCACAGACAGACATACATACATACATACATACATACATACGCCTTCCTGTTTTAGTAGTATAGATAAACATTGGACACACATAGGTATTGAATACGTGACTGAAACGTGTCGTTCGGTGCACTATTTTTGACGCCCAAATTCCGACCGCGTGCCTATTGCAGACCATGATCGCCGACTTCAACAAGTACACGTGCATTCGTTTCGAGGTGGTCGACGTCGAGCCGACGAACGAGGACTACATTCTCATTGTCACCGACAAAAGACAATCCGGGTCAGTTGCCTGCTCCATCCGATTTGGGTTTTATTATTTTTTGCGGCAAATTGAGCTTGCACACCACCGGTTCCTAGCAGTCATGAATGAACATTGAAGGTATCACTTTGCAACTACTGTGCGTTTTTGAACCGTCATCGATCGCAAGGCAGTAGCAATGCGATGTGGTTGCAACACTAATTTTGACCTGCGTAAAAGTAGTTGACGCAATAATCAACCATGACGTTGTCCAAGTAGCGCAATTGTATAATGTACTAGGTGCAGTGATGTCGGTCTCTTTATTTCGATCAATAATGCTTTCGCAGACAGACCGAGGTGACAGTGCTCGTCGGTGCGAACGCCTCTAGCAAATTTGCCTCCGAGAAGTCCCCCCATGACAACTCGTAATCCAGGGCTGTGACATCACTGCTGGCATAATCCTGTCTCTGCTGAAAGCTTGCCGTCGTCCTGCTGCCCGTGTCGTATTTGTACAGTGCTTATTGCGTCTCAAAGTTGACACAGCCCAGAATTATGTTGAAGATATCATTACCGTGCGCATACGCGCTTGTTGAAACGCAGGTGTTACACGTACGTCGGTAACAGCGCTGGAGTCAACGACCGAAGCATTCCACGTTCGTATCAAAGCGAGCATGCGCATCCAGTGTTTCTGATGGAAAATGGATGTCTCTGGGTTAGTGCGCGCGAGAGCGCACACACACACACACACACACACACACACACACACACACACACACACACACACACACACACACACACACACACACACACACACACACACACACACACACACACACACACACACACACACACACACACACACACACACACACACACACACACACACACACACACACACACACACACACACACACACACACACACACACACACACACACACACACACACACACACACACACACACACACACACACACACACACACACACACACACACACACACACACACACACACACACACACACACACACACACACACACACACACACACACACACACACACACACACACACACACACACACACACACACACACACACACACACACACACACACACACATGAAAACTGACAACTACGGCATGCATGTAACCTTTGCCGGTTCAGAGCACTTTTGATGGTTCATTCCATGTGGTGTTTTTAACAAGGAAACCAAAGGAAGTTTTCGGTTCGATTGATAATGCTGTTCATGTCAAACAACTCGGACTAGTCAACCAACTGATGCTTTAAGACTGACCCGGCGTGTATTTCAGTACGAAATTGTGGTGCACGAGATTCTGCACGTTCTCGGACTGTACCACGAGCAATCACGTATGGATAGGGATGGTCACATCATCATACATTGGGACAATATCGATCAAACTTGGTTGGTGCACCATCGTTACGTGTTGGAACATAGCGCGTGCTATATAACTTTTTTTATCTTGCCGTGTGCTAAGCAGCACAGTGCTATATATAAATACTGTTTGTGTGTGTTTATTCAGGCACAGTCAATTCCGATCTTGTGAGAATTATCCATGTGAACTGGCGGCCACTGCGTATGATTTGGGCTCGGTCATGCATTATGCAAGGGTGATGCTCATATGATTTTAAAATTTATGCAAAAATTATTCAAAAAAAAGAAAAACGTATAAATTTATTTTTACAGACGGATGCAGCTACGAATTCCTCCGCGCCGGCCATGAGCGCCCTCAATCCCGCTCTCAACACGGCACTAGGCACTGCGCATGACCTGTCGCATAGGTTGGTTCTTGTTGTTGTTCGTGACTTTCAATAAAATATGGCCGCTTGAAAAAAAACGACACAAATTTAAGACTATAGCCACCTAATTTCACAGTGACTGGCATCGTATAGCGGCCGCGTACTGTACGCCGGCGTGTGCGAGCGACTGCAGTCCCGGCGGTTATGGTGACCCAAACACGTGTGGCTGCGTGTGTGCTGATGGCATTGGCACAAGTTGCAGCCCACCCGATCCTGTGTTCAGTTAGTTGATCGATGATGATTGGTGTTGTCGCTTTCTGCGGTGATCATGACCCGTACTTTCAATCTCGAATAACCAATCTGCTTTATCAGTCCCTCCACATGTTTGCAGCGTACAGCTGTGGCGGAATGGTGACAACGGACGATACTTGGCACGAAATCATCTTTATGAGCACCCGGCACTTCCCGAACGCGGACCAGTGTATCTACGTCATTGAGGTATATAGTCCAACCACAAGCTCATGAGACGCCTGATGCCGTCCTACATATTTCGAAATAAATGAAACAGCAGTTGTTCATGCATTGTCGAATTTTCTTTTTTGATTTCGAAATGTTTCGAAACTAGTGGAACCGTAACAAGCGTCTCATGAGCTGGTGGTTGGCCTGTACCTGCGTATAATTGTAAACTGGTTGACAACAATACAGTAGATGGTTGACGTCAGCAGGATCCGTTGTCGAAACGTCGCAATCTCGCCCCCACCAGGCGACTTACCCTAACCCAACAGCCCTCGTCAGGGCTACCCCCAGTGGCTGGCAATAAGACCACAACAAATTTTTCGCAAAATGTCACCACACACGTCCACAAGAAACATTCAGAGAACAACTCGTTTGAGGCGCTTGTTTTCTTCATTTCGCGTTTGGTGCTGGCTGCTGAGCAACGTGAATTGTGCGGCGTCCTTCACGCACCAGTGGTGCACAGGGTCATCGTCAGTGCGATAGTGCGCCAGATGGCCAAATGACTCCAAACCAACACACGGGCCTGGCGTGGTGCTCGCGCGTGAAACTGCAAACGCATAAGAAATGACGACATCATGCGAGACAAGAAATTCGGCCGATGAGCAGTTGAGTCAACTACATCCGAATACGCCCAACAATAATTGCCCTTTTTACGCCAGGCGCCACTTGACAAATACGTCGAGTTGGAGACCCGCAACTTGACGATGCATGCCAGCAGCAGCGTTGTCCAACCATGCCAATACGTGCAGCTGGAAGTGCGCACCACCAGTGACCAACTGCATGAAGACCATACGGGGTGCGTTTTTTCATGGGATCCTCAAATAATAAAGGTTTTTTTTTTAATTTGGAGTATTTGTGCCGCGCGCGTGTACGCAATATTGTTAAGATACCGAAATTGCGCCCAGATACAGATCGATATAAAATTTAGAGAGCAGGATCGGATGTGACTTGTGTTGTTGTGACTGATACTCCGCAATTTACTGATATCCGCTAATTCTTCCATCTTAACAGCGGTTACAAACATTAGCATCAGTAAATTTCTCCAATTTTATCCGATCGATTGATTGATGCAGTGCACCGTTGAAGCCGCATCTGTAAGTTTCTCAATAAATCGCACTGTGTATTAAAAGAAGGCCCGTTTATTTAGAGGCAGGGCGTTTTATCAAAAATGAAATACGTGTATTTTCAGGTTCTGTGGTTACGTCGGTGACATGACGTTCTATTCCACCGGTCGTCGCTTGATGGTGATCTACAAGTACAGCTACACGACCAATCGTGACCCAGTCAGCGTGCATGTGCGTACGTATCAGGGCACTGGAGGTACATATGTGCACTTAATGCATAGTCCGTCCATCAGCTCATGTCACTTTGTGATGCTGCTGGCCAAGTTGTTCCTTTCCTCCACATTCTAATGAAAGAGAAATTGAGTTTCCGAAAAAAATTATTTTTCCTCCAAGATTGTGGTTTTTATGAAATTGACGTGTTTTATCGATTTTAATTTAATTTAACTTTAAGTTAGATCGAATTAAATCTTTTGCGACGCATTTTGTTATTTTTTCAGTTTCTTTTTGCAAAATCGGTCACACTCAATTTCTCTTTCATTAGAACGTGGAGGAAGGGAACAAACCAGCCAGCAGCAACACAAAGTGCCATGAGCTGGTGGACGGACTATACAGTCCATACAACACATAGTAAGCTTCAATTTTAAGAAAATCTAAATTGCGGTTAGCGATAATATTTTGACCATTGTAAAAGTTTGTTCGTTTTGCGTAGGGGAGCATAACCGTTACGCTGGTCGAAATATGTGCTCCAACTGTATCACAAAATAACGGGTGCTACAACATTTGTCTTACAGCAGTCGTGCAGTCGCAATGCTAAAGTTGATGCTGCCCTCATAAGAACATATTTAAAAACAGAAAATGCCATTGGTCGCACAATGATCATAAAAAAATTCGTCAAATCAATCCTGATTTTCGCGTTTAGTCACTTTTAACCACTGTGCTATTTGTGATCCTCACAAAACGTTTTCATCTGAAAATAATCCAGCAGAGCACCCGCGTTGCTGCGTGTCTGAAACATTTTGGTGACTGCATGCTTTGTGTGCGATCGCGCAGCGCAACGTCACTGTCCCGTCACTTTCCTGCTTCACGATTTAGGAAAAAAATTTGATCAAAGACGAAATCACCGGGTGTACACCCAAAATGCCACATGCCCATTGAAACATAAGGCAAATAACGTGCACTGGTCATTTTGCATTCAATGTCTGGGTTGCCTTGAGGGCTGCATTGAAGCAAAAAATACCAATGTTATTGGTCAGACGGTAAGGTGCTTTGAGGGCACGCCTTTGCACAAGACCAGTGACACGTTGCTGTTTCGGCCCGTAACGCCTGACAGCTTAGGTGATCCGGGCCAGTCGTCAGAGACGAAAGCACCTACCGTCTGACCAATAACATTGGTATTTTTTGCTTCAATGCAGCCCTCAAAGCAACCCAGTCACAAAAAATTTGATCAATTCTTATGAAGTCATTGTGCGACCAATACCTAAAAAGCGATCGCCATACAGCACCACCAGTCACTACGACAACCACCCAAGCGTTCACGACGACCACTCAAGCGCCAACAACAACAGCCGGTGAGTTTGTGCGCTAGCGCGTAGCGCAGTGGTGTATACACTGAGCACAACGCAACGATGCCAGGTTCCATACCGATCGCAGAAAAACGCTATTTTATTGTCAGATGCGCATTGGTGCATTGTAACGTCAATCATAAATCACATCTCAGTAATGTTCAACTGCAATTGTTTCATGGAGTCGTTTCGATTCTATGTGACTGGTCCCAGATACATAATATTTTTAATCGAACAGCACGGTGAAACAGAACTTTGTTTATCAAAAATTATCTTTTAGAAGCAAAATGTTATCTTGTTGGCCGGCTTTAATTGGAAAGTACGAAACCTAAGAATTATATGATAAGACCTACATATACGTATCGAGATAGAAATCCCGTTGGAACTTATAATATATCCGTTTTCAAATAGCGATACTAAATTGATTCATCATATAAATCATACTGATACAAAATCATCCAAAAATTCAGCGCCGGGTTCGTGTGACGTCGGTAAAGTGCTGTGCGACAACAACTGGCAATGCATCAAGGACAAGCTGTGGTGCAATGGCAAAGTGAACTGCTGGGACGGAAGTGATGAGGCTAATTGCGGTTAATTCCAAAATAGAATGGAAGAGAAATTCAATATTATATGATGTATGGTGTCCCTAGTATTTATCCCCATCCACTACTTTCATATTTGTGTTTCATCGCTAATCAACCGTTGTTTTTTTGTAACCTGTGCACTAAGGGTGATATTTTCGAAACGGTGTAAAGGTCAGGTGGGTGTAAAGGTCGGTGAAAAGCTCGGTCGACAGCTCAGTGTGATAGACATCGGTGTAAACTTGAAACATTCCACGTTAATAACAGGCAATGTTTCACGTTTGCACCGACCGAGCTTTAGACCGAACTTTACAGAAAATTCCACCCTAAGCTTTTTGAAAACCTGCTTAGGGGCTCAGCCAGATAGACCCGAAACCCGAAGTACAATTTTTTCCATGTCCATTTTTCGGGTTTTGAAAAAACACCCGAAGCCCGAAACACTGAAGCATGACAATCGAAAATGTTTCGACTGACAGTATAAATTGTTCACGACAGCGACAAGTGGCAAAACTGAAACGTTCTCGATTGTCATTATCATGCTTCGTGTTTCGGCTTTTTTTTCGAACTTTCGCTTCTTTGGACATAGAAAAAAATTATATTTCGGGTTTCGGGTCTACCTGGTTGAGCCCTTATCGTGAGCTAAACCAGCTGGTGGCTAGCTTATTGTTATGCTTTTTAATGTGATTATTTACTAAAAATGTTCACAGGCTTAGTACGAAGTTCCACTATTTACAGTATGCATAAATTCAACATTATAGGCGAAAACTCATCTAATATGTTTCCGAAACTATGCATGTTGTACTTTGCGATCTGAAGATACATATTTAATAGTCATTTAGCGAAAATATCAATTGTTAATTACATGAAATGCATGATTAGGAAAAATCTTTTTATTGATGTTTAAGCGAAAACAATCATCTTGATATAATATCATTATATTCACGCACGTACAAAGTTAATGCTGTTGCTATTTGCCGGTTCCATTGAAGATAGGTGTTTATCTGTTCGGCCGATTGGACAGCCGGTTTGAGCAAGAAAAAGGAGCGAGCTCTTATTTTGTCGCAATGGCTCAGGCTGTTTTGTGCTACGTAGACTTGGGCCTATTCGTTCTTCGGTTCTGCTCTTTTTGACTCTGTTCTTTTTTCCTTGCTCAAAGGGGTCTTGCTTAAACCAGCTTTGCTGAAATGCCCTACAGCATTATTAGTTTTACCTAAGGTTACTATGTGCACAGAATTGAGGGAATAAAATTAGAATGTTGCATTTGAATGTTGTCACTTTGAGTTTATGATGAGATTTCATGACGGAGCATCTCAAACGGCACACTGCTTGTTGATTCAGGACACAATCCGAAATTCCATTGTGATTAAAAATATTTGTTTTCACATTTAAGCGCAACACAGTGGTCGATCAGTGAATTGAATGCCTGCGAACGAAATGGTGCTTTTTGAGATAATGACGTATTTCGTGTCGTGATGCATAGTACTGTATGAGTCGTATGTAGATGCACAAACATTTGGAATCTTTTCATGCACTAAACGTAAACCGCTTCACTTTCTTGCATTATACTGAGCAGAATGGAAAACCGTTGCATTCTGACAAAGCCGTGCATATGGTGTCTCATCTCCATGAGCATCTCTGAGAGAGTTGCCATCATACAAACGAAGTTTCACTGTACACCAAACGCAGCATAAAAGTCCACAGGTGATACTTTATTCGTTCTCACATCGCCCAGTCTGCAAATCGACAAAAAATACACCAAACAACATTGTTTCGTGGGTAACGGACAAAACAGCGGTGAAAAAACAGCGAAAAAAAAACAGCGGCCACACAAAGAGATGTGTGACTGGGGAGGCGTGGGCATAAGCCTGAGCCTGTAGGTCTGACCCAAGCCTGCTGTCCAAAATATAAGCTTCGCTGTTTTTTCCAGCGCCGTTTTGTCCGAACTCCTGCCTCGTGGGGGTGGCCGGTTAATTGAGCAAAGCACATTTGAGCAAGACCACTTTGAGCAAGTGAAAAAGAGCAGCGTCAAAAGAGCAGAGCACTTATTTTGTTTCAACGGCTTAGGCTGATTTTGGTATCAGGCTTAGGCTTAGGTTTAGGCTTACACTTAAGATTAGTTTTGTGTTTGGGCTTAGGCTTAGGCCTATTCGTTTCTAGGTGTTGCTCTTTTGGACTCTGCTCTTTTTTCACTTGCTCAAAGTGGTCTTGCTCAAATGTGCTTTGCTCAATTGCCCGTCCGCCCTCGTGGGTGCATTTACATAGGACCAACCATTTCCACCTCGACAAAAAGCTATAATCTTGCAAAATAAAAGCTATTATCATGACAATGTCGCTGCAATAAGCAGCGCCTCCCATCCAACAACTGCAAGCAAAACAGACCATCATGGAGAATTCTGAACCCATAACAAATTGAGAAATCTCCATTGACACTGCCGCTGTTCTGGATAAATCACTTCAAAGAGAACAAAGGCAACAAAAATGTGGCAAAATCGATCAGTTAAAAAAATACCTACATTCTCGTTGTGTGAATTGCCGCACGCGAACCAAACAAAGAAAAATGAACAAAAACAAAATCTATAACAACAAAAAAACAAGATTACAATTGATAACAACAAACACGCACGCATTCTTTCTACAGTTGGTATACTAAAGGAAATGTGACAAAATTAATTTGGGATTTCACACAGACACAATTCCAACGCCCTTGATATACTGTACACAAATGCCAAAGCTAAATTATTCCAGTCCACGGTGAACAGAACATCATAAAATTTCATTAAAAAATTTGACTTGGTGACTGAATAAAACGCGCGTCGGTCGCTCATGAATAAAGGTTTTTCAATGCGTTGCCAAATTGTTGCCAAATGCTTAAACAGGCGTGAAAGTTGTTCCTCATGTGAATAAACAACTTTACAAAACGTACTGGCATCACTAAATCCGTAAAAACGTCCTTCCGTGATGACCAAAGACCCGATCCAAGTTTACCCTGCTTCGCAGTGCGCCAAGCTCAAAACTTTTTGGTCATGTTCACCATGAACGAATAATGCAGCCGAGTACAAATTCTGCACCAAAAAAACCACAAGCAACACAATATAATGTACTGTCATCCCACGAAACGGAAGCACACACGAGATTACCATGCATATAATTGGCATATTGATCCAAAAAAATCAATAATCATTGCTAATCGATTATCAGTAATATGAAGGGAATCGAACCGTCGAAAATATTCAACCCATCAATATTTTGAATACGAGTTGCTTTGCTACCAGACTATTATTTGATCATTGTGACACAAAATCTTGACGATATAATTTGTTCGTGTTCAGTTATTGATTTGTTAGTTCAGTTTGACAATTACCTGTCAAAAGATACGTTGAAATCCTGCACAAGAACTGAACCATTCAACAAACATCAATACCAACGATAAAATGGTGTCTCTGTTTTGTCGGAAAACCTAGCAAATTAAACCACTGCAACAATAATGGTGTGGGTATGGTACGATCAAGTTAATAGCTTTTCAACACAAAAGCTGCTGCGCCGTGTTTGAATGGCAAAAAAATTATGCAGACTGCAAACGAAACGCACTACGGCAAAACAGCTTCCGTTACAATTGCATGACTGTATGTATATAATGATATCGAAAATCATATGCCAACAGTGCTAGTATCACCCAAACACAACAATCATTTTGACTACTAATTTCAATGTTTCAAACCGTTTTCAGTCACCAGAATGCATCGCCGATACGTAAATCCCAAAGCAAGATTTGACACCTCAATGATTCACACGGGCAGCGTAACTGACATCGCAAAACACAAGATTGGACCCTGTGCCTAAAATGTATGCATAAAAAAGAAGAGAACAAATGTCAAAGCGAAGGCTTTCCGAATCAGCTGAAAGTGCTCTTAGATGGTTGTTGGCGCAAACACGCCAATCTTGTCGTCATTGAACACACGCTAACACTACTCACGAATATTTTTGGCAAACCGAACACCGCGTGCAAGAAACGTGTGTACATCAGAGAGAAAAAATGCGAATTAGAATGAAGACAAACAAACAAAACATTCCATAAATGAAATGTAAAGTATAGCTTCAAAAAGGTGCATGTGTACCGCATTAAAATACATGATATTTGGAATAGTTTGGGAGTTGGAAATAGGCAAGAACGAAAATCATGAAAAATGAAATCAAAGAAAATTTAAAAGAAGACGATAATTTTTGGAAATTCGATTCGCGTTCTTGCAACGTTGCTGTGCCCATTACTGTTGAGCTGTTTGCCCTCCACCGCGATTGTAACCACCTGAAGAAAAAAAAAATCACTTGTTCAAAAAAAACAATAGGGTTTAAAGATGTCAGACAAAACAAAATTACTGGCTCTGACTTTTAAATGACGCTGACAATCACCGTTTGCTGATGAAACACGCGTTGTTTGAGCTGCATTTGGTAGCAGCAGTGTAGTTCCTGGGGGGGATGGGGTCCCCTCTCGGGTACGTCTGTTCTATACTTGCGTATTTTTCCGCAAAATATATTTTTGGAAAAAAAACCGTTTTTTTTCCGGAAAAAAAACCGTTTTTTTTCCAAATATTTTTCCAGTACTTAAGGATACCCATGGTCCAAAAACGCCTATTTTGGAGAAAATTTTGTCGGGAAATGGCCTGAAACATGCTAAAAATGCACTTGGAGATTAAAAAGTGCTCATCTTGAACTGTTTAGCACCGATTTACATTAGTTTTGACAACATGCTTTCGTAACCCTTGAAAATATTTCGGAAATTTTTGGAAAAAAAACCGTTTTTTTTCCAAAAGTTGCCACTTGGAAAAATTTCCGGAAAAATAAAAACGTATTTTTCCGGGCCTCGGAAAAAAAACGGTTTTTTTTCGGTTTTTTTTCCGGAAAAAAAACGGTTTTTTTTCCGGCCCGCAAGTATAGTCTGTTCCCCCAATTTTTGCCTAAAATAGGCAAATTTAGGCCTAAAATAGACATTTTTAGGCATAAAGTGAGTGATTTTTAGGTCGATGTCGTCAAAAATCGCCAAAATGCCCTTTTTATTGAGATTTTTTCCAAAAAGGGGAAAAATGAGTCAAATTTTCGACCTCAAAAACATGACTTTTCTCCAAATTTGGGTCCTCCCCCTTTCCCCCAGGTGGGTACGTCTGTTCCCCTCCGAAAAAAGGGGGTACCGCCTGTTCCCCCTCCGGACCAGGAACTACACTGGGTAGCAGAGGGGTACTGGCACACCTAACAGCGTCTCAACACCCAAACTGATTAGCGCAAACGCGGATTCTTTACGATCGTCGAGCTGACCGACCTTTACGCTGGTAAAAAAAAACTAGGTCAGGTAGCCTCAGCCATTAAAACAAAATTAAAACAAATGAGCAAACGTGCCTCGCCAGCCGCGCTGTTGCGGCGCGCCGCCAAAGTTCAGGCCGGCCGTATGGGTGCGGCTCTGCGGCTGTTCGTTGTAATATTGCTGTTGATAGTCTGAAACCGGACAATAAATTGGGCGCTAACAATGGCCGGCTATTGGTTTTTCGGTAATAAAAACAAACAGCATTTAACAATTATCGCCTACCTCCCCTGCCGCCACGATAATTGCCCCCGCCACGCGCTTGGTTGGCGTAATTCGATCGGTAGTATTGCTGCGCACCGCCGCGCCAATTACCTGCAGCAACAAATGGATATGTGTCCGTAAAAATATCGATTTGTTACCTTGGCCTCTCAATACGTTTTTTTGTTTGTTTTTTTTTCAGAAAAAGACACGGCTTTTCAATCTGCAACAACATATACTATAACCCACAAGTGGTGTCGTTGAGAAATCGAAATTTTCCCATACCCAACCCAATTTTCGGGAAATTTCCCATACATACCCCGAAAAATCGAAAATTTCCCATACCAGGGGGGGTTTCTCCAAAAATTCCTGTACCCGAGGGGATATCTGAAAAAATGACCCCAAAAATCTTCTAAAAGTACCAAACAGTGGTCTAAAAGTGCTTAAAACAAAGCTTTCTTGCGGCAGCAAGCGATTTTTGACATTTTTTGGCGAAAAATGGTCAATTTTGGTACAAAAAGTCATTTCTAGCGGTGCTTGTTCCAAAAGTGAAAAATGTCCCATACTCCCGACCGATTGATTCCCCCTGCCCGCCCCCCCTAACGACACCACTGTAACCCACCCCTGGCGCCTCTTCGATTTTCGAATCCACCTCGCTGATTCTGTCGTTGCCAATGTTGTTGTTGTTGTTGTTGTTGTTGTTGTTGATGTTGTCCCTGCTGCTGACGATGACCGCCGCCCCCGCCAGATGCGGGCGGCGCATTGCGTTCATCGGGGGGACTCGAGCCTGAAATATAAAGGGCACTTGGGCTCAGGTCGCACAACTGGCTTGCTCGGGTGACAAAAGCTTGGGCGCAATCTTGCCTTTGCCATTGTCGGCCAAGGACATTTCAAAGTTCAGAGATGCCACGTCTTTAATCAGCGAAACGGGCAAAACTCACTGGTGTTAGTAGCGGATCCAGCTTTCGGCCCAAATCCCAAAAGTCATTTTTATCTAGTGCATGTTTGATTATTCAAAATCGTTTTTATCCAGTGCTTGTTCATGACTGGGCGATTTTAAGCTAAATACCATACTATGTTTGCACTAAAATTTTTGCACGCGCGACGGCCAAATTTCAATGACATGGGTGTATCTGACGCGCGAAGCGCGCAAGTTTTGGACTTTTGAAGTGTATTACAGTGAAAATCCTGCGATTTAGGGGTCCTCTATTTCCTTGTTTTCTCCGAAATGGTGCCCCCCCCCGAAATGGGCCAAAGGGGGATCTAGGCCAAGGCTCCTGTGGCTTTACTTGAGCAATAAGATCTGCTCGAGGTCCTTTTTGCAGGTCAATTGGACAGAGGCGTTCGCACCGACGATGCCTGGGCCTGGCACCTCGCCCGTCTGTGAAAACACGCCGAAAGGGCCAAAACTCACTGCTGCCACATTATTTTTACGCTGGTCAAATGCATGGCATCAGTAAATGTCGAAAAATTCCTAATACAGAACGTCGCAAGGTGACCAAGTGGAGAGCGGGCAGGCGCGATCACCAAATTTAATGCCATGTTTTCGTAACAAACCATGTTCTTGCGTGACTTGATGTGCGTGTTGTTCTGCATGAATCGGCTGTTGTTGTCGTTGTTGTTGTTGTCGCGTAACATTCACAGATTCATTTTCAGGTCCGCCGTTCAGTAAGTGAGCGGTGCCTGAAATTTCAAGGTTGTCGCAAGAATTGTTGGTCAAGGTCAAATCATACAATCGTGAATAAATGTCGCTCAAAATAAATACTTCCATCCCAAAAATAAAATCCTCGCAAAACCAACCATTGTGAGCAGTTTGATGAGCGTGCGTGACGCCAGCCGCATCTGGGCGCCGATCATAGGTGGACATCTTAAATGAAAATTGTTTTTCGTAACATTTTTTGTCAAGAACCCTTACAAAATCACGAAAAACAATGACAAAACACTGCAAAAAATCACCTGTTCAGTCGACATCGGCTGTACGCCACTCGGTGTTTCATCGGGCATCGGTATCGGCGATGGGGGATCGCGTAAGCCCATGAATGCCGGATCACTTGTCTGCGGTGGCGCGTAACCTGACGAAAAACAGGGCATTTTACAAAAATAAATTTGAAAAAAATTGGGGTGGAACTAGTGTGTAGGGTTAGAGGTCGGGGGGGGGGGGGTACCCGACACCCGACAGTTCCAAAAAACCCGACACCCGACATCTAGTTTTTGAAAAAAAGACCCAACACCCGACACCTAGTTTTGGACCAAAAACCGGCAAATTTTTGCTCATCTGCATCGTTAGTGCAATTTTTTGGCTCAAGTTACTGAATTCAATTTTTTTCACACGAAATAAACACCAAAATGTCACATTCTGGGTCGCCGGAAACATTTGGTTCGAAGAAAGTTTTCTTTCAAAATTCTTCTCTTAGCAAAACTGATGTTTTGAACCGTAAGTGTCGGGTCTCGGCTGTCGGGTCCCAAAAAACCCGACACTCGACATCTGGAGGCACCCGACGCCTACACTTTTTTTGGCACCCGACACGCGACATCTCTAACCCTACTAGTGTGCACGTTGTTTCGTTGAAAGAGTCGATAAAGCTTGGCACGAAACGCAGAACAAAGAACCTACAACTTACACCTATAAAGTCGGAACTTCTACATATGTACCAAGTGCAAACGCAGTCTGCACTTATATGCACGCGTACAACGCAATTTTTGTGACAATGTCAAAAATAGGTGACTGAAGTTCCAGTTTGACCCATAAAAACCCCAGAGTCCAAAAACAGGAGAAAAACAACACCAACCACCAAACGCAGCGACAGTTTCGGGTGCCCCGCCAATATTTGCCTGATAATAATGCTGTTGAGCCTGGGCCTGCGCGGCGACGGTCAATTGGTCCGTCGACGTTTCATCCTAAACACAATGATTTTCTCTTTCATTGCATTCCCAAAATATTTTCTCTTGATTTATGTTTACCAACCTGCAAAAAGTCAACGCCGGACGCCGGCGTCGTGGATGAACGACGACTGTCCGGGCCGAGACCATTCGTAAACATCACGGCGGGCGAAGACTAGAAACGCAACAAAGAAATAAAAAATAGCAGGATTTTGTGTCAACATCCAGCAGGTGCAACGTGCAACGAGATTTCAAAATTTTCAGATGGTAATCATTCAATTTAAAAGAAAAAAGACAGAATTATGCCCTTGACCTGGGCCTCAAATTTTCAGGTGGAAATACCTGCACATTGCACGTAAAATGGTAAAAGAACGTCAGACATTATTGCAAGCCTTAAATTAAAAGAATTTATCAGTAATGGCTAATTTTGTGCTCCCGGACTTACTCGTGTGTCCGTTTCAGTTGGCGGCTGGGTCGGGGCGTTGTGTTTGGTCATGTCTTCTGTAATAGAAATATAGAAGCTGAAATAACGCTGATTACAAACAAACGAAAAACACGTTGAAAGACATTGTCGGCAAATTTTATCAAAAACGTTAAAAAACCACAAAACATCATACTTTCATCAACATTCATTTTGTCAACGACACCAATTGTTTCCTTGTCCGTACCGCGCTCCACACTTTTCGCATCCAGTTGTTGTTGTTGCGTTGTTGCGTCGCCAACAACATTCTCTTGTTTCGGTTGTTGTTGTTGTTCTATGAGCAATTTTTCGGTGATCAGAATATCGGACGAGCTCGTAAGACGGTCGAGTAGTGAGGTGATGTCGGAACCTGTGATAGAGAAAAATTGGGTAACGCGACTGTCGGTTGGTCGTAATTATGATGTCGTTGGCTTACAAGAACATTGACTGGCACACACTATAAGGCGAAATTTCTTAACATGATCAGTGTAGCAGGCCAATGGCTGCAAGGTGCTTGTTCCCCAGCTGGACTTTGTCCCCGATGCCGCAACCCCAGTCAGCCCACCCTCAACTCACATGGTGCGTCGCACAATTTGTGTTTGTTCGAATGCGCCGCGGTGGCGAACAACAGTTGCGCGGCCGCGGCCGCCGCGGTCAGTTTCGATGTCCAATCATCGGCACTCGACGCCGCGGTCAGCGACGGACACAACAGCTCGTAGAGACGATCGCACAGCTCGAGATCGTTGGTCGACAATTGCTGCAAACATTCGTTCGGTTGATTTATTTACAGGTTGGTTTCATGCGATCGTAGAATTTTGTTATTCGTTTCAGAAATGAAATGTGCGGTAGCGAATATATTTGCGGAAAAACCGGTTTTTTAAAATTTTGCAAAAATTTCCGAAAAAAACAACCGAAAAACCGATAAAAAATCATAATGTACAAGAATAGGGGCACCCAAAATAACGTCGTATTTTCGGCCCATTGTATTGTTAACCTTAGTACAGCCAGTGTTATGCTGTATTAGGGTGTTTTTGACACTCATAGCAACCAACATGATTAAAACAAGGCAAAGGCACATTTACACCTCACAGAAGTCTGGCTCATGACAACATATTTTGAATTTAGCGAAAAAAAAACTACGAAAAAAACATGCTTTTGAAATAGGTTTCCAAGCAGCTGCGGTTTTTTCGGCTTGTTTCGTTTTTTACCACCAGCAAACGTCGGAAAAAGAACCGAAGGAAACTGTTTTTTTCATCCACAACTACACTAGCGAATATCGCCGCTTGCAGCAATCGCAAGTGGCGATTTCGGAATAAGAGACTCTGGTTTTGTGGTAAAAGGCGACAGTTTCCGAGCGGAGCGAAGAGGTCTTGCGGTTTTTTACTGTCAAGAACTTTAAACAGTTAATAAGTCCAGCAACAGATCATATTGTTCGACCGATTTCAGATTGACTGGCAAATTTTCACCTGGTTAGTGAAATTTTGAGATGTAATACCGCTTCCTTGCCAGTGTTCCTGTTGTTCTGGTTGGCAGATTTTCAGTGTACTGGCCAATGGCTGGTGGAGAAATTTCAAAAATAAAAAACCTGTAGTTCGACTGATTACCAAAACTGGCGGTAAACACCATTTGTCCCCATCTGAAGAGGCGAAATTTCCACCCTGCGTGATGGGGTCACAGTACCGACTTTCATTACATTACTATTTTTTAAGCGCCATTACACATGGAAATGTTCTAAACAGCGTTTTCTCGCACGGGCGATTTCCTGATGAATTTAAGACGACTGCGATGAAAAAATCAAAAAAAATATTCAAAAAAAATCATTTTATTTGCGATAACCAAGCGCCTAACCGGCAGATTGGCAGATCCTCGTTCGAACAACGGACGCACATTGTTTTTGCCGAGCACATTGAGCGCTTCCTGGAAAAGAAAGCAAAAACCATGAATTTTATTTTTGTAACAATAAAGAACAGATGGCAAACCTGAGCAGACAACAGATTTCGGAGCATGGCCGTTTCGTTGTCCTTGTTCTGCTGCGCCAACGCGGCCGCTTGACGTTTCTGCGTACGCTCATATTCGACGGTGAGCTCTTTGACCTGGAATTCGAGCATGAATCCAACACCGGAATTGGGAAATAAAATCTGATGATTGGGAGATAAACACGTTTGAAAAATCAACCGTCCCGGTTTTTTTGTGCTCTGAAAGGGCCTAGGCTCAGGCTTTCTTTCAGGTTCAGGCTGCCAGCAATGAGGACCTGTCCAAAACAAAAAAAATTCAAAAAGTACAACTTTACATTGCGAGACCACGGTGGAGTTCGAACCAGACCACGGGCACGGCTGATTTTCCAAAGACTTTTATCCCCTCTTAATCTTCTGATGTTAGTTTGCAATATGATTGAAGGGTTCTATGAAATTCTAAAAAGGTGACCAGTCGAACTAAACCTGTTTGGTCAAATCGGCCACCAGTTCAATTTGAACGTCCACTTCCCCGATTTTCTTAATAGCTTCCTAAAAACAAATTTTATTGCAGTTGAAAACACACAATCGGAAGTAGAAAAAGCATCTGAAACCAGGAACAGTAATTCCCAACGATTTGCCTATCTCAAGTCTAACAAGGCATGCTCCAATTTTATTTCCAGTCATGTGAAAACAAAATTATTGGGGCCCTTAAAATTATAGGCACGTATGACGGTGATGGGTATCGGGAGTTCTAAAACGGCAAGTGAGTAACTACTACTGTATGTGTTTTGTAATTCTCATCACGGTTCACGCACGGGCGCGATCTCTCGAACTAACCAATTGATCCTCATTCAGTTTCGCGCCTTTCTTTTGCGCATCGACTTTCAGTTCATTCAATCGGGTCTGCAAAAAATCAGTGTTATTATTATGCACGGCAAATTACTCAAAGAACCCTGAAAATCCAACCCTGCGCTTATCCAAATTCCGACGCTTCTTGTCCACAATTTCGGCCATTCTCGCGAGCACGTCGATTTCGTCGTTCGACTGTTGTTGTTGTTGTTGTTGTTTTTCATTCGACATTGTCGGCGTCACCGGCGTCTTTTTGCCACCAGCACTTTTCGTCGCTGCCGATGACTTGTTTGTCGCTGTTGTTGTTGTGGTTGCGCTGGTGGGCACATTTTGTTGCTGTTGTTTGCTAACGGCTGACGGCATGTTGTGCGTTCGGATGTTTCTGTTGGCGTTTGGGGTGGGCTTCGGATTTTTGGATTGCTGAAGCTCAAAGGAACAGCGTTTTCGGTCGGATGCGGATGCTGAAGACAAAATTAGAAAATTGAGGAGAGCGCGACGGAGAAAGGGGCTGAAAGTACAGTGACTGACTGAGAAAAAACGCTTTCATTCCAAAAAAACCATTTTTTTCCTTATCCCGGTAATTTTCGAAAATAAATCAGGTACCGTTCTACCGTATGCCCTAAAATAGAGCCCCCCAAAAATACAGCCCCCCTAAAAGGGGTCAGTGAAAAAATAGAGCCCCCCCAAAAAATACAGCCCCCCCAACTTGGAATTCCCCGCTTGGGGATCGTAAAGTCAAGTTCTTGCATAAGACACCTTGTGTACAACGTTTGTGGTTGAGTATATGATGACGCAAAGCCTTTTATGGAAGATCTGCACCTAAAAACACTCAATAATGACCAGTAACACCCTGACAGAACTCCATTTAGGGGTATTTTTTGGAACATTTTTTGAGATTTTGGGCAGCGAAAAAATACTTCTATTTAGGTTTTTACGGTAGCTGAAGCTGGGGCCCAGCTTAGCTGGGGGAAAAACAAAAACAAACAGCCAAGGGCAAGTGGCGAAATTCCGGGCGGGCCGACCGACGGAAGGAAAACCAAAGAAAAAGAAAATCTGCGGATTAAGAGGAGTTAAAAATCTTTGGAAAATCATCCACGCCTATAAAAAGCAGAAAACGACGTCCGGCGGCGATGACGCTCGCTGCTCCTCAGGAACTGGTCAGACAGAATCCAACAGTGTCCAAAACAGTCGGCATGACAACTCGATAGGGAAGGACAAACAGAGGTTCAATGGATTACCGGACAATAGTGTTTAACGCAGCCAGAGACGGCAATCTCAGGCGTTTGAAGGTTTGTTTCTTGTTTTGCTTAATTTTATTTTCTTTTCGCAATCATTTTAACTCTGAACTGCGGCTGCGGCTTCTCAGGTCTTTCTTGACGAACGAGGTGAAGAAGAGACGCAATGTTTGCTGTCCGCCATGACGTTCAACACGCCGCCTCTTGTGATCGCTGCGCGAAATGGACACTATGCTGTCGTTGAATATTTGGTTCGTTTGTTGTTTTGTTGGTTCGGGTAAATTTCGGCCATGCGCGGTTTTGTTAGCGGATCTTATGCTTGAAGTGCGCAATGTTCTTTCTGTTGTCGGTTTGATACATGATTGCTGTGAGAAGTGAGAGTCAATGGTGTGGCTGGGGGAGGGGGGGCAGTGTAGTTCCTGGGGGAGGGGGGGACCCCCCTCGGGTACGTCTGTTCCCCCTCCGAGGTACGCCTGCCCCACTGTTCCCCCTCCGGGTACGTCTGCCGTATTGTCGGAAATAGAACCCGGGGGGTCTATTTTTTCACTGGGGTCATTTTGGGGGGGTTCAATTTATGGGGGGGGTCAATTATTGGGGGGGTTATATTTTTCATTTGGCCCCCCGACGAAAAAAATCATTGTTAATAATGCCCCTAAAAATGGCCTGTTTAGGGTATTTTCTGCCTTTAACAGCGTTAAATATGCTTAAAAAGCCGTATTCTGCTGAAAACGCAAGCTTAAACAACGTTTGACACAACAACACAGCCTTACCATACCACTAATCAGTGGTACGGTGAAGGTTGGGGGTGGGGTTCTATTAATGGGGGGGGGGTCAATTAATGGGGGGGTTCTATTTTTGATTTCGAGCCGTTTATGGGGGGTTCAATTAATGGGGGGGTTCTATTTCCGACAATACGGTGCTCCCCCAATTTTTTCCTAAAATGGGCAAATTTAGGCCTAAAATAGGCATTTTTAGGCCAAAAATAGGTAAACTTTAGGTGAAACCTCCAAAAAAACGCCAAAATACCCTTTTTATAGGAGATTTTTCGCAAAAGAAGGCAAAAATAGTCCAATTTTTCGACCTCAAAAAATGACTTTTTTCCGTCCCCCCCAAATTGGGACTTCCCCCCCCCCTTCCCCCCCCAGGTAGGTACGTCTGTTCCCCCTCCGAAAATAGTGGAGGGTACGTCTGTTCCCCCTCCGGACCAGGAACTACACTGGGGGGGGGGGGGGGGGGGGGGTCCCCCCAAGGTACAGCAGGTAGGTTGCCGCCCCTCGCCTGGTACAGTAGGTAGGTTGCCGCCCCTCCCCTGGTACAGTTGGTAGGTTGCCGCCCCACCTAACTTTTCACCCAAAACATTCATTTTTGGCTTAAAATTAGCATATTTGTCTGCAAATAGGCGAAAAATCGCGCGCTGCGCGCGAAATTAGTGTTTTAGGCCACATTTTCTTCAGTATTTAGACATAAAAAATTTCGGTTTCCAGATGACCCCCCCCAAGTGGTACGACCCCCCCCCCCCCCTAGCTCGGCTGGTTGGTACAGTAGGTAGGTTGCCGCCCCGCCTGGGTAGCTACACCACTGGTGAGAGTTATGACACGCGCTATCACATAACGTTTGGCGTTCATACGCGCAGAAGAAGCCCGCTTGAAGCTGGCGAAACGTTGCAGGTAAATTGCTGTTTATGTGGTAACGCGTGTCTCATAACTCTCACATCAATCATGACTTAACGGACCTTATTTATCGATCGTTCACGTGAACAAGACTTCCAGCTTCAACGAGGAGCCGATCTGTCGTTGTGCGGCACCGTGACATTCGATGGCGAAACTATTGGTCTGTGTGCTTTGCGTTTCGGTTGCTATTTTTGTAAAATACAAAATTGCTTTTTTTTCATTCAGAACGCGCTCCGGCAATCTGGGCTGCTGCTGCCGCGGGACATTTTGAGGTACGAACATTTTGAGTCTTCTTGAGTTATTGTGTTTTGATGAAACCAGCGTTTCTAAAATATTTTGCTTCGTTACCTGTCGATCAAACAAAATCAGAGGTCGCAATCGGAAGCCGGCTCGGGCCGGGCCACAGTTTTCAGCCTTTCGGGTGCGGCCGAGATGCACCCGAAATCACCCATTTATCGAGAAAATCGGGCCGGGCCCGCCGAAGCTTTGTACATCTAGGGCCCGAGCCGAGCCGAAGATTTAGCTGATCCGGCCGGGCCGATTAAACCCGCACTCGATTGCAACCTCTCAACGAACTCCTAAAACTCCCAGATAGGGTTAGAGAGATGTCGGGTGTCGGCTGTCGGGTGTCGGGTGCCAAAAAAGTGTAGGTGTCGGGTGTCGGGTACCCCCAGATGTCGGGTGTCGGGTTTTTTCTGACCCGACAGCCGACACCCGACACTTACGGTTCAAATCATCAGTATTGCTGAGAGAAGAATTTTGAGAGAAAATTTTCTTCGAACCAAATGTTTCCGAAGACGCAGAATGTGACATTTTGGTGTTTATTTCGTGTGAAAATACTTGAATTCAGTAACTTGAGCCAAAAAATTGCACTCATGGTGCAAATGAGCAAAAATTTGCCTGTTTTTGCTCCAAAAACAAGTGTCGGGTGTCGGGTTTTTTTCAAAAACTAGATGTCGGGTGTCGGGTTTTTTTACAACTGTCGGGTGTCGGGTGTCGGCTTTTTTTCTGAGATGTCGGGTGTCGGGTGTCGGGTACTTCCAGATGTCGGGTGTCGGCTGTCGGGTGTCGGGTACCCCCCCTACCTCTAACCCTACTCCCAGATTCTCAAATTACTGGTTGACCGAGGTGCAAACGTCAATCAAACGAGCGGCACAAACAGTTCTGCGCTGAGAGGTGCTTGCTTCGATGGACATCTCAAAATCGGTATGATGTTTGTAAAACTACAAACGACTGGTGGAAGCGCTCCTAGCTTTGGTTCTGGATTGCAAGGGCGGATCCGGGGGGCCACAGGGGCCATGCCCCCCTTGGTTCATTTGGCCCCTGAAGAGGGGCCACCGTGTCGAAATGAAGAAGGAAAAAGGACCGCTAAATTGCAGGATTGCCGGTCCAAAAATCGCGCAGATACACCTATTTCAGTAAAATTTGGCTTTCGCGCGTGTAAAAGGCCAAAAGTTCGCGCGCTTCGCACACATTTTCAACAAGCACTGGACAAAAATCGCTTTTCAAAAATGGAACAATCACTACATAAAAGTGATTTTTGTTTTGAATTGTCAGAATTTCGATTTCCAGTGCGCTACCTGATCGAGCACGGCGCCGATATCGAAATAGCCAATCGACACGGCCACACACCGTTGATGATCGCGGCGTATCGCAATAAAATTGAAGTGGTCAAATATCTGTTGTCGATCGAGGCCGATGTGAACAGGCAGTCATTCAGGGGTAGGTATTACATGTGCGTGAGTGTCATGCTTGTGGAAGGCAGAGTTCGGCACGTGTAGGCTTTATGGTCGGTCGTGCGTTGGTCCCGCCACGTCTCTCGACTTTTTCCTATGAAGGGTGTTTCAAAATTTATGTACGACTTTTCGAGATTTGGGTGATCTTATCAGTTTTCTTTCACTCAGGCTGTGCTGATAAAAAAAAATCTTGCGCTCGTCGAAATAGGTGGCATCAGTAAAGCTCGTAATATCTCGGCAAGGAGTAACGAGACACGGCAAAAAAGCGAGACCGGACCGATAACTGGGCTCTATATCGCGGTGAATTTTTCTGACAAAAACGCGCTTGCTAATCCTATCGAGCACGCAAAGGTGGCTGAGCGCGTTTCAGATTTCACCATCCAAAATCGCGAAACGGCAGCGTTGATCCACATTTTGTTGCTTTGTTATTGCCGAATCTGTCGTTTTTTGTCCCCCCCCCCAGCTATTTATGCGAGATCTTTTTGGTCCACGCTGTGAGCATAAATTAGGGGTACCGATTCTATCACTCTGTCAGAGATGAATGCACGCTAATTTATTGACAGGCAACACGTGTTTGCACGATGCGGCCGAGGCTGGCAGTGTGCCAATCATCAAATTGTTGTTGGCTGCTGGTGCACATGTGCGGAGAGACCATCATGGCATGACACCTATGCTTGCCGCTGCTCTCTTGGGACATTGCAAGGTGGGGTTCGGCTTCTCGTTGTCTTAAATGTGTGGTAAATCTCAGTTAACGTTCACTGACGATGACCTGGTGCGCCGTTTGTCCATTGGCAAATTAGAATGTGCTTCTTCAATGCTTTCCAGATGTTGTTTGATCTTTGAATCAAGTTCTGCACATTAAACGCACAAGAATTCATTGCAAGCTAATCTTCTAAAATACCTTGATAAAGATTGCCGGTGCTTCAGGACAGATTTTTCATTTCCATGTTTTCCATTCGCAAAATGTTTCGCTCATCCGGTAAATCTTTGCCAATATATTTGCAATCAATCGGTGGATGTGTCGGTCGGACTGAAAAACATTATAATAATTTCAATAAATTGCGAAGATTAATTATTAATCAAACATTTTCGGTGGTGGATTTCTTCACAACACACGAGTCGAGCAGGGATTTCGACAGTTGTGAAGCGCTAAAATTATTGGGCGCCACTTGCTTGGACAAATGCAGGGACGCAGGCGCTGCCATTAGATATTGGAGGCAAGCCGTCAAATTGGAGCATAAACTCAGATTGGAGAATGTTCGTTTTTTGCTAAGTTACTAAAGTTTTTTTTTCATGAGACCAGTTGAGAAGGGTCAGTCTTGGAACCGCCCCCGCCCACAATTCTAAGGAAGGTGTACCTACGCTGTCAACTTGGTGTCGTGCCCATTGTTGTGCGTGGACAGGATATGTACCGGTGGTGCCCTGGGCCCGGTCCATTGAAATCAGATTACTTATGCCTAAATTTACACCAAAACGTAAACTTATTCCAAAAAGAGAAAATAATTAATTTGGTTTGGCTCGTCCGAATTTCCCAAATGAAGTGGTTTTATTTTTTGGTTAACATAAATCATTCGCCTTTGGACCTGATGACCGCATGCAAAAACAACCAGATTTTTCACTTCAACTTCAAATTGTCAGGCGCTAAAACGCGCGCCGTTCCGCGTGCCGGACGTCTATGGCGACGCGGTGGAGATTTCTAGTCAGGCTGATCTTAATGAACTCACGTCGGATCCGGATGCGCTGCGAATGCAGGTTTGACTATACTTGTTCTTTGTGTTGTTTCCAGCTGCACAATTTATGTACTTGGGCCCCGTCCGAATGAGCCTTGCTAATTCAGGCTCTGTTAATTCGCGAGCGTGTGTTAGGCATCAAACACCCAGACACCTTCTACTATCTTCGATATCGGGGCGCCATCTACGCGGACGTGGGTCGTTATGATCGATGTTTCGATTTGTGGATGCACGCACTCAGACTGCAACAGTCTGTCCTGCAGCCGTTGAACATGATGACACAGGTATAGTGACATGTGCCACAGCGCCAACATGAGCCCGAGTTCGAGCGGTGCATGTGGATTTCTCTTTCTATTCGTTCTGCAAGCACACCACCTCCGAAATCGAGCTCGTGTTGGCGTTGTTTGCCTTTTTAGCTTGTTGTGTTTGCAGTGTTGCAGCGCAGTGTGTGCTACACGTGTTGGACCTCGGTACGTTACGTCGTACCTCGACCAAGAAACATCTTTTTTGTGGTGACGTTGTTGGCAGACTACTTCGTTGATGTGAAGAAAATCAATGATGAAACAAGCGGCTCCCTCTTCCTACAATGTCAAACCAAAAAAAAACAAAGTTGTTTCCATGGGGATATTCCGCTTTCTGAGATTTGACTGATGCAGTCTGAACAATCAAACTGACCTCAACCGAATTTCTCAAAATCCGCAGACTTATCTGAATTGTCATCAAATAAAATTCCAGAAAAACATTCCAGGCCACGCTAACTGCATTTGCCGAAATATTCGGCTTCATGATTCACGACTATGTGACGGCGACAAATGAAGGTGGATTTCATCCTGATAACTTGCCGACTTTCGATCGCATAATGGACGTTTTCGAGGCGACAGTGGAGGAATTGAGACGACACGTCGAAGGTTGGGCGGTGTTTTGTTGTGAGGATTTTTGTTAAACCATGCTGGGTTCTGTAACTTATTGTCGCATCAGGTCTGTCTCGGTTATGTGACATTTCTACGCGCGTTGAGTTGACGATGAGCCAATAATCAACATTTCCAAACTGCAAAAATTGTAGATCTTCTGCAGATCGCGACTAAGATCTTAAAAATCGTCACGTACGTGACCGAGATAAACTCGATTCAAACGCCATCAATTTCGGATTTGGTTGGTTGGTTTATTGCTCTCAATGACGCATAAAACCGTGAATTAGTGATAGAAGCATAGTTACAAGACCGGGTGGGACAATTACGGAAATAAAAATAGTTACAACACTGGTTATAACAAAACTACACCAAATAAAAGCTACATAAAGCGCCAAAGAGAGAGAAAGAGATCACGGACATCAGGACAGGTCACAGGACATGTTAACAGAACTGAAAATCATGCATTAATCCTCGTCCTCGGATTTCATTTCAGGGGAACTCGTGCCCTGTGGTCTGTCGCTTGACGAATATTCACATCAGCAAACGTGCGACGATTGTACGCCCAAAGACGTGCCGGAGTGCATTGGCAGGCTTTCCATGACAGCGCTCTATCTGTGCACACTCACTGACCGATTGTTGAATGACAACAAGTGCGTTTTGTTTGTCGGAGAGACTTTTGTTCATTTGGTTTTTTTACCGTCTGTCCTGTTTTGTTGCACTTTTGTGTGGGTGCAGAGCAAAAGTCTCTACGCTTGTTGTTGTGCAGGTTCGTTTCGGACCGAACATCACTAATTACGGAGCATGAATGGGATTGGCATGTTTTGTTCACGGAGGATTTTGGAGACAGGCCTGTGAAAACAGGCAAAACTCACTGCTGTTACATTATTGGAACGTGTTGGCGAACTGCGGAGCCCGATTTCTTAGCGCCCCACGCCACCACCGTACGTGAAAACAGGACAAAACTGGCAAAGCTCGCTGCTGCTGTGTCCTACCGGGTTTGCACTGCGTATTGTAGGCATTCATGTTGATTGGACTAAGACTCGCTAACAGCGAGCTCCACTAATTGTGAAGGCCTAAACGCCAATGGTATCACCAAGACCGACTGTGTACCGTTTCTTGGCTTTCATTCCAGATCTTCTAATATTGACGACAGTAAATCTGGCAGCTGTGCTGCAACCAACCGCCGCCGTCTCATGCGCGGCCTGTATAAATTCGTCAAACTCAACGCGCTTGGTCCAAAACGTCAGACTGTGCTGCACATGGCCTGCAGCGAACAAGGCACCTCTGCCGGACGGTTCGGTTCTACGTTTTTCTCTTATTTTTTTATTTAAGGTGGTTTTCTCTTGAATTTGATTTAAGCGTATTGATTGCAGTTATACGGTGACCAAAGTGCCGTCGTTGTACGTTGTGGATTTGTTGATCAAAGTCGGCGCCGATGTCAATGTTCTGGATGAAAACGGTTCAAATTTTTAGATTTTTTCTCATTTCACGTTTTTTTTCTGAATAAAGAATGTTTTTTTTAATTTACATTCATACAGATTGTTCGCCGTTGCATTTGGTGCTGATGAATCGCAAACTGCGACTAACGATCGCCGCCCATTTGATCGAATGCGGTGCACATTTGGATCAACGATGCTCGATCCCACCTGATCGGTTGGTGTTGGTCGTTATTCGTACCCAGTACTGTGGCGGGTCCCCCCAAAGATACAGTATCTCCCCTCGCCGGCACGGTTATATGGTCCCCCGAGCTCATGTGCAGCATTTCCCCCAAAATTGCACCCCAAAAGTACCTTTTTTGGTCGAAAATGGCAAAGTGCTGAAATTTGCGCGCGATTTATGTGTACATTTTAGCCCATCGAAATTGAATTCCCACGAGACCAGCATGATGCTGTATCTTCCCTTAAAATTCTTCCCCCCCAAATCGGATCCCCCAAAAGAAAATCCTGGGTATAGAACCCCGGGATCTACCGTTTTTTGGCCATAAGGTACAGTATCTCCCCCTCAGGAGTAGCCTGGCCACAGAGATGGTACCGGAGATGGTCAAATACATCTCCCCAAGGGAGTTAGCTCCTCTCCAATCTGAGCAAGCCCGGAATACGGGCATCCTTTACATTATCTCCGCTTCTCCGGTATGAATTGTTCTTTTTACAAGGCTGAAAAGCTTATTTTGATAGCAGGCAGACATCAAAACGTGGGCGCTTCGTACTTTTATAGTTTATTCGAGATTGTGTGACAGTCGGTTCACGCAGCAGCGTAAGTCGTTGACTGAGATGCAGTATGTTGGGCCTAGCTTTCAAAGCTGAACAGACTGAGCTGAAAATCACGGGAACAAGAAGAGGCCCACCCATCGCCATCCTACACATTGTGGCTGACTAAATTTACCCGGCAAAGGATATTCTTGCAGACTAACCCCGCTCGACCTGCTGGAACGCAGCCAAATCAGCCAAGCTCTAGTGCCATCGCGAATTCAGCACGAAACTCTGGCGTGTTTGGCCGCCCGCTCGATTCAACGAAATCAAATCGAGTACAAAACTATGGTGCCAGCTTCGTTGCATGCTTTCGTGAATTTGCATTAATTTTTATAACTTGTTCTTATTTTTGGTTCAGATTTCAAATCTCGCGCGCCACTTTCAGTCCAGTCAGAGATTCGAATGTGCAATTTTTTATCCGCTGTGGTTCGTCACGTTGTATTACGTGTACCTACCTACCTGTTGTCTTGTGCATAGTTTGTGCTAATTTCAAACGTAAGATTGGTTTTCTCGGCATCTTATTTTGTTGAATATAAACTGGCTCAGTCAAATAAATTGATACAAACGTCACTGATGAGACTTGACACAATATGTTACAAAATCGCCACATTTCACAGCACACTGAGATCGGAGGAGCCAGTTTTACGATTTTTCAAATGAGTTTGCACAATTTTTCCAAATTCCGGCCGCTCCAGCAACATATACGCCACGGTCAATAATTGCAGGGCCGTATCGTGGAAACATTCATAGCCCGAATGCAACAAATCGTGACCAAGTTCGAGACCCATGCCGAAATCACCTTCGTCGTTTGCAAATTGAACATACGTGACCGTTTCCTGGAAGTAATGTGTAGGAGCAGTTAAAATGTTTCAACGGTTGGCCAAAAGAACGGCAGATACGCCATTATTCAATGTGTTCCTCCAACACCACTCAATGAAATGAAGCCAAAAACCGTGAAATGCAATGTCACAGGAAACTACAAACATAAACCCAAAACTTGTGTTTTGTCTTGGTCACAAGAGACGAACCATCAATTTCTCCATTTTTGCCTCACGAACTTTAGGCTCGTCTGTCTCGCCAATGATTTTGAGCAACTTGCGAATGTTGGCTGGAAGAAAAGCGGGTCAGGCGTAAAACACAGAATTAAAAAAGTTGTGCTTTGAGCCTTGTGGTATTCAACTTGGTGATCAGATTGGTTTGGTCGTGGTTATATGCAGTAAATTTACTTTCAGTACCAAAACCAGCTTAACGAACGTTTGCATGAAGGTTGCAGTAACCTTCTAATTTCGCTGCCTGACACACGCTTACAGACGCAGGGAAACTCGCGTTCGCAGTCGAAAAACGCATCAAGCTCAACGCACAGACAGCAAGCCACGCAGGTGCCTCAAGTCCTTTCGTATGTTTCGATCATACAAAGTGTCTGTGGTAGCTGCGTGTCCTGTTGACTGCATGCTAGCTTGATGCCTGATTCGACTTGAAACTGGAGTTTTCTGCGCCCGCAAAAAATGAGTTCGGCAGCGAAATTCAAAACTTATTACAACATGATGGGAATAGTTTCACGCTGGTCGAGAGAAGTTCATGGCACGAGAAAAACCATCCAGTTTGTGTGCAGGGACCGGTCCACAGAAGCAGATTACATATACCATATACATACATGAACCAGTGTAGTTCCTGTGTGGGAGGGTTGGAGGGGGTCCCCCCTAAGGTACACTAATTTCCCCGACCAACGTGCACTAGGTACACTCCGAGTCCCCTCCGGGCACACTATCTCCCACAATTTTTTGCCTAAAATAGGCATTTTTGGGCATAAAATGGGCATTTTTAGGCCTAAAATGAGTACTTTTTAGGTCAATGTTGCAAAAGACGCCAAAATACCCTTTTTATGAAGAATTTTTTCCAAAAAGGGGCAATAATAGGTCAAATTTTCCACGTCAAAAAGTGACTTTTCCTGAATATGTGTCTTCCCCCCTTCCCCCCAGGGAGGTACACTAATTTCCCCGCCGGACAAGGAACTACACTGACATAAACAATATAAAGTCAATCCACGCGAGCATGAGGTGCATGATGACAAGTAGGGATCGGCGTCGGTGTCGGAAAAAGGTCGGTGTCGGTGTCGGCTGCCAAAAGTGTCGGTTTTTCTCAGGTGTCGGTAGTGTCGGTATGCAACTTTTTGACCCCATGTTAGCATCAAGATCGCTAATTTTCACTGAAATTTTCGTTCCCAGATGAAAAAGTTTGCAAAATTTTTTGTACTCAACTGGAGATCTTTGCAATTGTTGTTCGTATATTCGTATTCGTTATTCAGTACAGGGATCAACATAAGGAATACGAAATTTTGGTCGATGCGTGCTAGGAAATGGCCTACCGGCGCATGAAAGGGCCGAAATTAAAAAATTTCGGTTGCAACTGACAACAAATTCACAGCCAAGCAGCTTTAGAGCTTTTCGGAGTGACTAGTACGCGTGCGAAAGCGATTTTAACAATTTGAGCGCCATACTTTATGCTCATTGTCCAATCCCCCCAAAAATAGCAGCACACCGGGCGCGGGCACCAAACCACTGCTATAAAAACTTTTGTTAATTTGAGTTATCTGAGAAAAGTGCGCAAGGCAATTTCCGAAATGAGCAATTTCCTTGTGTAAAATTATTCTATGTCCTCTAATAACGCTCTAAATCTCAATAATGCGCTAAAAGTACAAGTTTTGCGCTAAAATTGCAAATTTTCGACGAAAAAAAATCGAAGTCGGTATCGGGGAAATTTGAACTGTCGGTGTCGGTGTGTTTTTTCGTCGCATGACCGACGCTGATCCCTAATGACAAGTTCTAGCGCGGTTGTTTGTGTACACGTGCGCGTTCTTGAATTTTGTTGCGAACCAAATCATTGTTTTTTTTTGTATTTTGGTAATGTTTCGTTAGTGCTGCCTTGATACTGCAGGTCATCAGCATCGGCTTCTGTGGACCAGGCCCAGCCAGCACATAAAAACAGTCATTCAAGCGGCCCCGCCGCTATTGTTTTTTTGGTTTTCGACCTCGGTTTTTTCACTTATATCGTTTGTTGGCATCGAGATCAAGAACATTAGTTTTGACGAACTTCACCAAAATGGCGATTACCCACCGAAATCGATCCGCAAAGATGGTCTATCGGGAACAAAACTCCGATATTGACGCACATTTGCACATGATGATCAGGACTGACAAGAGAAATTCAAAGTCACAGGGGCGTGATATAGGCGGCGGGTTACGGTAGCCCGATAAAACATTAGCTCTTTTGTAAATAACAAATAACGCGCCGCCTATACCACACTTCTGTGATTTGAATTTTGCTTTGGAAATCCTGATTTCCATGCACACATAGTGCGTCAATATTGGGACAGTTTGTTCCCGTGCGGCCATGTTGGTGGATCGATTTCGGTGGGTAATCGCCATTTTGGTGAAGTTCGTCAAAACTAATGTTCTTGATCTCGATGCCAACAAACGATATAAGTGAAAAAACCGAGGTCGAAAACCAAAAAACAATAGCGGCGGGGCCGCTTTCACCACCGACCATTCGAGTCACCCAGGTCACGATAGCCGACATCGCCCTTCATGGGCACGACAATGCCAACACCATGCAGACACGATGCAACCACTTGTTTCTGTCTGTCTCGTGTCACGCTGGATTTCTCCGTCAGATTGTGGTTGTGGTCGTTAGCCCATGAGTTTAGAGAATCAAAGAAGCCCGACGCGGCCGGGTGCTTTTTGAGGATTTGCGACTGGACCGAGCTGAAACATCAGAATGATAACGAAAAACCGTTTTTGTTGGAATTTTATTGATAAAATTTGACAGAACTAACAGTAATCCGGCGAACAAATTGTCACCGACGACAGACATTTTCGGAAAATTATCAGTGTCGTCCGAAATACTGCACACAATCGTGTGGCCGTCGGGTTGGTCACTGGAAAAAAACATTAGATCTGATGATTCGCCCAGAATATTTTCGCAAGAAAAACACAAGGTTCGATCATTTATGTATAAATATAACCAACCGCCAATAGGCCAAATGACATCCGACATCCAACGCCAGGACCGTTTGCGCTTCGGGCGGATCTTGCCAGAAACGCCAATGTCGCAAGTATTTTTCGTCCGGTTCGGCGTCGCTCGGAATTTTGTCCAACAGAACGTCGAACGGGCCGACCAGTCTCACGCCGGTCTCGTTGAAATCTGAAATTATTCTGAATCTGAAATGGTTCAGCACAGCAAAGTTAAATTATCGACAAAGGTAAAACTGCAAAACCGTCGCGTTTTGACTCGGATGCAGTGTTGGAGCTGGGGGGTTGCCCCTGCCCCCCACCCCAGTACAGTAGGTATCCCCCTCGCCTGGTACAGTAGGTATCCCCCCGATGTTTGGCATGGTACAGTATGGGTATCCCCCCGATTTTGTCCCAAAAGTGCCAATTTTTGACCAAAATGGCCAAAATTAGTGTAAAATCAGTGGTTTTTACCTCAAATTACCCAAAATTCGCGCGCTACGCGCACAAATTCTACGTTTTCACTCGATTCCACACATAATAAAAACATTAAAAATTTTCACCCCAAAGCCTAACCCCCCTAGGTACATAACCCACCAGGCCGTCGGTTCTGGTACAGTAGGTATCCCCCCTCTCCGAGCCCGGTACAGTAGGTATCCCCCCTCCAGAGTACCTTCAAGGCTCCAACACTGCTCGGATGAATGCACGCAGCTGCACTGGTTTCATTTATTTGTCATCAGCACGAACCTGATTGAGAGCATTGAGCGACGAAAGCATGGAAATCGTAGAAATCAGGCGGCATTGACAAGAAGAAAAGGTTCTTGATCAGCTTTTCTTGATCTGGAAAAGCAAACTGAGACAGTGCTGCAACATCAAGCAAAAGAAATTTGTGATAAATAGTTGCAGTTTTGCAGCTTAAATTTACCGCTTCTGTTTGCATGCGGCGTTTCTCGGACACGTTTCGCCGGAGGGCTTTTGGACTTCGATTTTTCAGCTTTCTTCACGCTGTGTCCGTTTGCTCTTGCTGCAGATGCCTTTGACGAGCTCTGGGACTGCTGAAGAAATAATCTATGCGCTGAACGTAAGCCAGCGTAGTTCCTGGTGGTCCGTCCGGACCGGATGGAGAGATAGCCGACAAGGGACCCTGCGTTTTTTGGAGGGGATACGATAGCGTATCCCGAGGGAGGTAGGGGGAGAAGACCCAAATACAAATTCAGAAAAAAGGTCACTTTCTGAGGTGAAAACTTTCACCTGCTCTTGCTCTTTTTGGTAAAAATGTCCATAAAAAGGTTTTTGGCGATTTTTGACAACCTTGACCTTGCCTTAAACCTATTTTAGGCCTAAAAATGCCTATTTCAGGACTAAATTGCCAGTTGGGCAAAAATTGGAGGAGACAACGCACCCCCGACGGGGCCGCCTCCAAACCCCAGGAACACACTGGCGCGAACGACCATGGAGCACGAGAAGAAACAGGCTGAAACAAACAACACAGCAGAACCCTACCGTTTCACTTTCGTCATGACTGAATTCTTCAAAATGCTTCGGATTTTTCCTGTAGCATTTGGCTCCATACTCGCACACCTTCCTATTTTGTCTTTTGTCGTCGCCTGGAGCATCTCGCTTTGCGGGTTTCCCTCCACCACCACCACCTTTCTTCCAAAAATGTTCCAATGTGGCCATTTTGAGGAACGTTGCCTGTGTGCGGCCTCTGTCAATTGTTTTGTCAAAATTCTGCAAAAAAATTCACAAATTAGGATTTATCATCAAAAGCACCAACCAACGGGCAGGGCACAACGACAACAGCAAACAGCCAGCCAGCACAGCAGCACGCACAACACCACAGCGAGCAAGCACGTAAATTTTAAACATGTTGCCTGCGTCTGGTCTGCCTGAAATGTTTCGCCGAAAAATGACTGAATCATTATTCCCGTTGCCATGCCGCGCAAGCAAGCAACAATTCAAAAGGTGAGGAAAACTGAATTGAAAACGTGACAATTCACTTTTTCAGCACTATTCAGCAATTTTTCGGTGTTGCCGCCAAAATATTCGTCAAAAGGTGAGCCGCTCAAAAAATGGCAGCGCCGGTTCGACTCTACGTTTACGACATCACGCAAGGCATGGCGCGGGCTCTTTCACCGATGTTGATGGGTTGGTTCTTTGCTGGTGCCGGATTTTTAGTGGTTTCCTGGAGTCGAAACCACATCGCAAATGTTGTCCTTTTGCTGCAGGCCGACAAATCGACGGCGTCTGGCACACAGGCATCACCGTCTATGGCAACGAATACTTTTTCGGCGGACACGGCATTTCCTACGTTCCACAGGTTGGCACGAAATTCGTATTCATTCAACAGCCATTGAAAAGTTGTTTAGATAATATTATGAATCCGCAATCCGTTCATTTCAACTTTATGTGGATCATTTAAGGGTCAAATGGGCATTGGACCGCCGACCGAAATCCTCGAACTTGGAAACACCGAAATTCCAGAGGACTTGTTCAATGAATTTCTGGTGGAACTTAGCACGGATCGATTCCGGTGCGTTCAGAACTGTGAAGAGTTCGTGGAATGCCCGCATGTGCGCCACTTTTAGTTCCGGGAACGTTTCAGGGGCGACCGATATCATTTGCTGCACCACAACTGCAACAATTTCTCCAACGAAGTCGCCCAATTCTTGACTGGCAAACCGATTCCGTCGCATATTACGAATCTCCCCGATGAAGTCATGAATACGTATGTGAAATATGTTTGTATTTAAATGGCATTTATGCAAAAAAAATCCTGTCAAAATAAATTACACCGTTTATTCCAGTCCGTTCGGCCAACAAATTCGGCCAATGATCGAAGCAATGATGGGCCAGATGAACAATCAGGGTCAGCATCCGTTCGAAACCACCACAACCGAGCCACCGCCACCACCTCCGCCGGCCACTGGTTCACAACAGGGATCTGGCTCCCGACAACAGCAACAACAACAGTCGTCGAAACCAAATCAACATATGAAAGATGATCTGGATCTCGATTGAGCACACTTTGATCCACAAGACGTGCAAAAGACACCTCACAATTTTCGAAACTTGGTGAACAAGAGTTAGGTGTAAAGGACGTGGGTGTAAGCGCCCGGTGTGAACTTGAAACATTCCATTTTAACAGCACGCAATGTTTTATGTTTTTTCGAGCGTACACCGCCTGAGCTATCGACCGACCTTCACAACCGAACTCTCACCGTTTCGAAAATTCCACTGTTGGTTGCTGTCAGACACGATTCAAAGATCATTATGCATTTCCACTGCTCACCTTGTGATATTCTAGTCTCCATTTCCTATATGTACGTACCTCAATTAAACTTGTGGAATTGTGTAAGTATGAAATAAAATGGCTTCTGCAGCACCAGAGATGTCATATTTCTGCTGAGAATCCGTAGAATATGGAGACAAAGGCAGATGACAAAAAACAGTGGGCAGGGCACACACAGCATAAATGATCGATTGAAAAGTGCGCTCGTGCTCTAAAGTGAAGACGTTATTTGGTTAATACTTATTACCGGTGGGTTTCCTGTGTGAACTTCCAGAAGAGGTTCACTCAACCGCACACAAGCTGTTATGCCTAAAGAAACGGTGCGGAGTGCCGCCACACAAAACCAGTTATCAGTGGTGTGCATACACTGTTCATAAGACGCCGACACCCAACTACATCATGATCACCAGTTGATCTTGCACGTCTTTCAGTGATGTGACCTCCCCGCTGGCGCGCACTGCAGTGCACCTCGCAAAAGTGTGCACGTGTTATGTTCCCCGGGTCACACCCGCCGACTGAGTGACGCTTTGAGGATGTGCCAGCAAGATGTTTCAGTTTTTCGCGCGTGGGTTTTGGTTGGTTTGAATTTTCCTCTCTGGTCAGAGACCATCGAAAACCAATCCGCGTCAGCATTGTAAAAAAACATTGGAAATATGAGTCTAGTTTAAATGAATTATGCTACGCCGCAAATCGTCTGCCGCTCTCAGTCGTGTGAGACGCTCACTGAGGCTCAAAGGCGAGAAGAAAGGGTCTGTGTTTTCATTTTGTTACATGATAACCTCAAACTGTTGTCTTGATTCTGTCTAATGCAGTTTTACTTGCGCTGCACCGATGCGGCTTCAAATATTTCAAAAAGCGTTTTGTTTCAGTGGATCCGCACTGCATGGGGTCAACGTTGATGCAAAGAAGGTATGTATGGTCCCAGTCGATGTTCAAGATCACTTCGTTCTTTAAGTATGTTTCTGTGCTGTTCATTTCCTGGGTTTGGCAGTAACTGTATGCCAGATTAATAAGCTCAAGCACACTGCATCGCAAACGGACAAAAACAATTGGGTCGAAGAAAAATATTTACGTGAGACGTGTTTTTGTGTCGTAACTCATCTCTGCCTGCGTGGATACTCCATCGTGAGCAGGCGCAAGAAAAAAACAAACCGGATGAAGTCATAAAAGTTTATTGTTGTAAAACTTATTAATTTTCTGGTGACGTTATTTGAGCTGAAGTCTAAGTTTACGACTATGTTGGCATTAGACGGGCACAGAACTGTATTTTTTGTATTTTTCGCTCGCTAGTCCATCTCTGCCAAACTTCATTCAAGTAATAACAACGATATATTTTTGTGCTAAATATTGATAAATACTGCCCAATTACATCTCATCATAACCGTACCGCCAGTTCTGCAACTTTTATCATATTGTCTTATCTCACATCAACTTCGTGTTTCTTTCTACATAGTGTACATGCCTCTCCGGCACCCATGGATGATCGGGAATTTAAACCAAGTTTTATAGTTCAAACTGCTCGTGTACCGAATATTCTGCTCGCTATCTCCGTGTTTATAATTTTTGGATTACCATCACGATTACAGGTGCATAAATTTATCGTGATTATAATGATAACCCTAACACAAATTACGATCGAAAATGCGCAACTATTTTACATGATGTCTTCATGCAGTTTTACGCCGTTGCGATTGAAAAAGACGTTACATGCCACTTTGGACTTTTTGTTTTGTGATATTAACCTAATTATACACACAGTACAGCGCGCTGATCGTTCCAAACCTGTTTTTGCTGGCGAGATCACTATTGAAAATGTAGTATGGTCAGTTTCTTTGGAAACGTTTTTGCCCGACAGTGTGTTTCACCAATACAAGATGAACTATTTTGTTTAGTTTTTGGTCATTTTTTACTGATTTTGTGCAGTTTGGATCAGATCGTATCTTTCGATGGTATTGAGTTGAACCACTTATGGTAACGCTCAGGGAACATTTGCTCAAAGTAGCTAAATACGTTCATGCATCAATCAGCCAGCGTTCCGCGTGTCCTATTTGGCTTCATAATTTTTATTTACTCAGGCAGTTTGACTCAAAACTGTCCTTGTGATGTTACACGGAATTCAGCTATTGTGGTTTTCGTACCAGAATACGGGCTTATTGATAAACACATGTAAGTCAACTGAGATCGTCAACTAAATGTCGTCAGCTCACGCCGAATGTCATGTAATGTTTCACGCTCTCACTCAGTGCCGCTTCGAGTTGACTACTTCAGTACTATTGTTGACCACAATCTTACTCAGAATACGAGGCACGGTATTGACACGACAAAACGGTTTTATTCGTTGTCCGCTGGCCTCACCCACCATCGCTGCATAACATTCATATTGATCACCGACATATTCATGCTCCTCTAATCTTTTCCGTTTTGAAGTGACCATTATACCGCCAGATGTATAGTCCGTCCATCAGCTCATGGCACTTATGTGTGGGAGGTTCAGGTTCCGTTGGGAAAAATTGTTCCTCCGCAAGGCAATGTCAGAGAAAACGGCGCACAAAAATAAGATAAAAACCGATTTCTCTTTCTTTTCTTTTTCGTGAGCCAACCGGAACCGGAACAGCACTGGATCCTGTCAAGCCTTCAGCTGGCAAAAAGTGTCATGAGCTGATGGATTGACTATACGCTTACTCACACACAGTGCACCACACCATAAACGCACGGGGTGGTGCGTAGTGTTGTTGTTATCTTTGGGGCTTTACCCAAGTGAAAACAACTCCAAATAATATGCATGCGCGCCCGTGTTATTCATTATTCACACGCGGAACTTATAGAGTAGATGGTTATTGGGTCACATAAACCTGAGTTGCTATACAAAAGTTCACACGTGAATGGCTGCCAACAAACGAATACCAACATATCCGTTATCAATCGTTTACGTTAATCGAACCCTCTAGGTAGCAACAACGTTCTAAACAAACGGACGTTATGGTCTTTTAACGCTGGTGGCTGCCCCATTTACCACAACCGAAAGCTAATCGCGGTAACCACCGTGCTTTACGTGCCTGGTAGCAAACGATAAACTTCCGTGATGCTGATAAAGTTTAGGTTCAGTTTTGGTTGCCTTAGGGCGAACTTAGGTTGAACACGGAAACCGGAACACGGAAATAATTTACATACAAACCAATTTCGTGGATTTCCGTGCACGGAAATATTTCCGGTTTCCGTGTTCCGTGTTTTTTTATTTTCACGGAACACGGAAATATTTCCGTGTGAATAGTTGTTGCTGTTTGCGTCAACACGCGGGGTTTTGACGTCAGCACGCTGGCTTTTGTCATCATCACTGCAAAAGCATCGTTTGCGTGCCTGAATCATTGCCGTGTTCCGTGGCACGGAAATATTTCCGTGTTCCGTGATTCTCCAAAATATTCACGGAACACGGAAATATTTCCGTGTTCCGGTTTCCGTGTTCAACCTAAGTCCGCCCTTACTGCTCTTTTTTACCGTTCCAAAAGTTTGGTGCCCACACGCACAGCCCACGTTCAGTATTGATGCAATAATTTTCACATCATTTGTTTATTTTATATACATTTTAGATTTTCCGCGCTCAAGGTCAAACCGGTTTAGAAATCGAAAACACCCCTGCTACCTGAAACCTTGGGGCTGACGTTAATAATGACCGTATCTCCAACCACAAGTTCAAACGGAAAACGTGTGCATTGGCTCTGCTCAGTTTCTTTTGCCAAAAAAACCTGACTCCTTTGAGCATGTATATGTACAGTATAGCTACTTGTAATTTCCTACCTGTGGGCTGACTTTTATTTATTATGCGCATTTTCTGAGCAACCAACTATACAGCTTCGCTGTTCATACCCGCGTACTGGTTAACTGTGTCAGTTTCAAGCATGGTATTGTTGCTTTAGAAGTACACTCTCAAAGCTACCAATCAAGTTATTTGTATGTTTCTTGAAATTTCTTGGCTTCCCATGATGCAATCTTGTACAGAGAATATCCATCTGTGTGTGGCTGCCCTGTGTGTTCAGAGCACTAAATAAAAAATGCTGCTTACTTTCGATGTGAAACTTCCGCACGGTCCTTATTAAATTTAAGTGGATAGGTATATTCCGTTCATTGGCTCAAATTACATGGTATTTCGACTGTTCTCGAGTTATTCAAAGGTTGTGTGCGCAACATTGCAATTTTTTCAGTTCCGGATATGTCGTAAACTCGTGATGCTTTTTTCGCATCACCTTGTTGATCTGCGACATAAAATTCGACAACAATGATGAACTTACATATGTTGTGTAAAAAATGTATAACATTTTAGCGACGCCGATCCCTTGGCGCGAACACCACCGGCTACGACGCAGGCATGAAACATCATCGCGCCGGACAGCACTCAGCAACGTCACAGTCGAATGTGATGGGCAAGTATGAGGTGGCGAAAATGCGTGTGGTCAATCAATTGACCAATGAACTGACAAAATCGAGTCTGAAGAATGCGCTACGGACGTGGTGAGTGAGGTCATTAATTATCAGTGTGAACAAGCAGACTTGATGGCTAGTCATGCAAGATCAGAAATTTAAAACGAGCGTTCAAGCTCACAAAATCCGCGCAAGTGATCTCAAAACAGCCGATATGGTTTTTATTATATCGTAATATTATTTGCAATATAGACAATTTTAAATTATCGTACCTTTGGTCTGACGATGACCTGGTGCACCATCGGTCATGACCACAAACCACAATATGAAAACAGGCGTATTCAGGAAAGCCACGAACGAATCGACTGAATCCATGGCCAAGCTCACTGTCAGCGATATTCGGGTGCCACTAATCTGGTCGCGCAAAGATCATTTCAAGAATACTGGAGGTAAAAATACAAAAGTTTCTTTCGTGTTTTCCTTCCATAACTTTGAAATTTTCTTCCCTAAAAATAAAATTTTCCTTGCGCAACAACCCCGAGATCCATTCATCCACTTCAGATGCGCGTCGCTTCTGTCTGTTCGCCGTTGTGCACGCCGAGGACCGCATTGGGGCGACAGCATTGGTCAACCCGATCACGCGGCAACACACCGATGTGGCATTCGACGGACACATTGACATGTGAGTGTATGTGGGGACAGTCTATGCCCTTTTAGAGCAACCCTTTTGTGGCCCACAATAGACAGGCACACCAAAAAAACAAATAACACAAAATAAATATATGTTCTCCGGTCAGACTACAGCCATGATTCTCCGTTGTCGCTATGCCTTCAAAGCTGATGGAGCTCGCAGTCGAGCCTCTTCATACCATAGCAAAGGCTTTCAGATAATGTATTGCATGGTTGTTTATCCACAAAATGGCTAACCGGTCTTCGTGATTTTCTCCAACTCAACATGGCAGTATTTCATCTAAAAACGTTCCAGCGATCCGGTGCTCACCAGTTTCGAGCTGCACCTGGAGATCTACGCATGTCGCCTTGATCAACAGGCGACGACGAAGAATGGCGCCGATTCGAACCATATTCTGTCGAGTTTGCGCTCGCTGAAGGGATCCATGTCGCGATCGTTGGGCAGCAAAGCTGGCAAGGAGGTATGTAGATTGATTGTGATTGACTGATCTATTTTGATTCACTATACGTAGTTGATAGAGTGACTGGCTGGAACTCACGAAACGGGTGGGTATGGAGCTGAGTTGAGAGTTGGGTGGAAACGCTCGATTTCAATCTCAAACACCGTTGCAACATTGGGAAAGCCCACCTGGGTGTCGTCAATGCAGGCCCGCTTCGTATATTAACGACTCACACCACTGGAATGAATTTTTGCCGACACTGACGCACGTCACACTCATTCCACCCAACTTTCCACCGAACTTTCCACTCAACTTTCCACTCAACTTTCAACTCAACTTTCCACTCGACTTTCCACCGAAATTTCCACTCAACTTTCCACCCAACTTTCCACCGAACTTTCCACTCAACTTTCCACCCAACTTTCCACCCAACTTTCCACTCAACTTTCCACCCAACTTTCCACCGAACTTTCCACTCAACCGTTCCGTGAATTCCACCCTGTTGACAATAATTGTTGCAGTACCAGCACGCCCTCTTACTTGACGCCAATTCCACGTTCTCGCTGGTGGCGTCCACCAAAATCCAGTTCTCCGACCTGATCGACAACCCCAGCGATTTCTCATCACACTTGTTGACCATGAATGAAGCGGGTGAGCGCTGTTGTAGTAAAGTAGTAAAAAATGTAGATTTAAAAATATTCATAAATAAATTACCTGACCAACTGCTGCATTCCAGCTGCATCCCAATGTCCCCCAATGGACTCATTCGTGTGTTGCCGAATCAACATTCAACCGTCATCGAGCGTCGTGCCGCTGTATGAAGGCAACATGAGAGTGATGGTCCGGTCATCGATTTTTTATATTTTTTTGACTACATCAACTTTGTTCAGCATTTTTTGCAATACTTATGCTTAATTCGCATTTTCAGCGCTGTGGCACGAACGAAGTGTGTGTTGGCTGGACCGAACTTCGGGCCGGCAAGTTGCTTGTCAGACAAGAACAACGCCCCGCCATTGAATTGCTGCTGAACCAGGTATGCATCTAGCTAGAGTCGACCCTATCCATAGTGACATACATACATACATCGTCAATCTTCATTCAATATCGGCTAGATACTCTGTTAATGAGAGGGGATCAAACTTCCAGTCATCATTTTTGGAGGGTCTCGCAAAAAGTGACCGCTGACTGCTCTCACTATATCCCATATCTTTACCGGCGATGCATGATTTTAGCCCATCATTGTGTGTCACCAGGACCAAACTGATATTGGTCGCACAATGACCATATAAGAATTCATCAAGATCAATCCTGATTTTCACGTTCAGTCACTCTTAACTACTGTGCTATTTATGATTCTCACAAAACATTTTCAGCTGAAAATAATCTAGCAGATCAACCACGTTGCCGCAGGTCTGAAACATTCTCTTTACGACGTGTTTTGTGTGTGATCGCGCAACGCAACGTCATTGCCCCGTCACTAGCCTGCTTTGCGATTCAGGGAAAAAATTGACCAATTCTTATAAAGTCATTGTGCGACCAATATCACGAAGTCCACATTGGTCGTCTCACAATAACATAGCCCAACACACAACACTTTGATGTTTCAGGCGAGCGTGTGTCAACTCGGTCGAATGCAGGGTACTGTATTACTAAACATACCCGACCAATTCAATGCCGGTACCCAATTTGTGTTGGACGTTGTGACTCACGAACATGCGGTGACGCTGCTCGCTGCGCTCAGACGACAGATTATGGATATTGGTACGGGCGTTTGGGTGATGTTTCACAGTTTAAGTACATGTTAACACTGACACAGCCCCATCAGAACGCCGCACACACAACAGCCTCAAATAAATTCCCTATGTCGAATTTGATAATGTGGAGTTGACTCGGTCACGTAATAGATTCGTAAGATGTCAGCAGCTTCGACCTGCCATGAGGGACCAGCTTCTGCGTGCGCTGGTCGAAATTTGTGAACAGAAACTGTCGCAATACCCGAATGGAAAAAGTCGTGTTGTAGCCAAGCCAAGACGGAATATATAGGGGCCAATCCCTACGGTTCATACCGAAGTCGTGTAGATAAAATTTAATTACTGGGCTACCGCAAATGATGGAAACGTTTCCTTACACGTCAGTTTTCCAGCTCGCTGGCACAGATACGCATTTCACAACCAAAAAGCAAGATCCAGAAGACAGTCAACGAGCACTAGTACTGGCAGGACACGCTATGAGGATATTTCGATCAATGGTTTGTTAATCTGTTTAATTTATTTTTTTGCAATTGGCTCTAAAATACTTTATCAGAAACATTATGACTTGATGTCGTTGATTTTCAGGCTACAACTCCCCGCTAACCGACACCATAATCGGTCCAGATCATCTGCGTGCTCCGAAACTAAATCGGGCTTCGGCACTTTACGGTTCACCGCAACAACAACAACAACAACAACAACAACAACAACAACAGAAAGTCGATGTTTCAATGCAAAATCTTAACGGCTCACCCTACTGTCGCACACCGGGACATAGTCCATTTGTGCAACACAACGTCCCAAATTGCGCAACCCCCTACATGTCGATGACAACTTTGCCAAGAAATCAAAATGGACTCACTCTGAATGGATCCATGTCCGAATCAGTCCTGTTAAGCCCATTGATACCACGCGTCAGGCATGTGTCACGGAGTGCCAGATCAGCGGTACTGAGATAATGTAGTTTGTGATTGGCTTGATAGTGAGAGAAAAATTCTGGGATCACGTGGTTATCCTGTTGCGCAATCGCGCTGACAATGACCTGGTGCATCAGTACTGTGAAAGTAGAGCGAAAACATACTGGCCAAAAGACGCCTGCGCAATTCACATGACATTCATAACGCGTTTTCCGCCTTGCCCGTTTTGATCCAAGTTTTTTTCACTGACGCAAACCAGGCGATCTTCAGGGGAAATGACCACGCCCCCAGTTTTATAATCTTGTCGCGGCTTGTTCATTTTTTGTTCGAATACCTAGCACGTCATTCTTGAGCATTATTTATAAGATTGTTTTGCGAATTTTCAATTTAACACGTGCCACCCTATCACACAATTTGTGCACGCACATTTCAAGTGCCAGTTGACATTACGAATCCATGATTTGGATGTGCAAACCATACTTTTTTCAATCGCTTTCACGTTATCCATGAATGAGGAAATTATCTTGCATACTGTATTTGCGAATATTGTGCGTATTAGTAATTGTTTTTCTCATAATATTTTTGGTTTGAAGTTTTTGTACCGTGTGCGTTGTAGTGATTGTTTTATTCATAATAGTTTTGGTTTGAAGTTAATTGTACAGGATAAAGCTGGAGTTATACTCGTTCACTTGGGATTGTGGACAATGCAGTTATGCCGGACAAATTTTTGTTTGAATGAGTGTTTTTGAATCAGTGAATTTTATTTTGTGTTAGTGTTGGAGCACCTAATTTCGACCGGCGCAAAAGTTGTTCATATGGACAACAACTTTGTACCCTGGTAGTACTTCGCTGCTGTAACAAAATATGCTACAGTAAAAATTTTGTCAACGTAGGCCACAAGCCCAAAATGGACATACATAGTAAAGACTCCACGTTAAAAGTTCGAACCTGCCGACTTGCGCAAGAAACAACCAGCCGCCTTGGACAGAAAATTAGCTCAGATTTTGTCAGCCACTGCGATGTTGTTGGTGCGGTGATTTGCCTTGTCTTGACTTGTCCGATTTTCGAAATTAACCTAATCTGGCCCTTTATGTTCCCAGCACCCGACTTGTACTGGTGCAATTTCTTGATTCCAAACAGCTGCTCGATAAAATCTTTCTCCGACAGTTGCTATATTTTTTTACAGTTGCCCCGCCCCGCTTGCGAATGGTTCTCAGTGCTCGTCACAACTGGTGCTAATCTAATACAAAAATGGTGTTTGTGATACCTCAATCATACGAACCAATGGCTGAATTTGGAAACCGGCGCCGCAGGCAGGGCCTAGAGTGCTCTTGCACATATGTACCAAGGAAGGACCTACTTGTACTCTCGTTGTTTAAGCCACTTTCATCTTCAAAACCCTCTTCGGGTCGTTTCAACTTTTTTTGGTTCCTGCCAAAGTGGGTCGTCCCTTATAAATAAGGGGCAGCGCACGCGAACGTGGCACAGCCATGCGCAACCCCGCACTCAAATTTTATTGGTGGAAGGGCGAAACTACGTTATGTAAGCTTGCCACTGTCGTGGAACTCCGCGGTGACTTCAGTTAGACAAAATGATAAGTTGTCTTTTCATCATAAACCGAGCTTGCTAAAAATACCAAGACAGGCTTTGTACCCTGATGTTTCACACTGTTGGGCCCACCTTATATACAATAAATATTTGCAATAAACATCGTTGTGCAATCTCAAATCCCGCGGTGGCACGAAAATAATGAAAAAAGAGAAAAAGCTGTCGAGCAGCGCCCGCACTTTTGTTTTTCCGCGTCCGTCCTGTCTCAATCGAGAGCCGGCGGCCGCGTGTGTGGTCGATTGCGTGACCAAAACAACTGGCTTCCGCACTTTTTTTCCGTCGAAATCTCTTTTTTTTGGCGGAAATGCACCAACCCAATGACTGCTACTCATGGAGCGACGCACATGGCGATAGCGTTTTGCTATTTTTGCTGGGGCATATACATATTGTCGGCCATGTATATTGTTATTTCGCAGCAAGTTGGTCGATAGCAAGCAGAAATGCAGACTACAAATACTGGACACCAATGTAGTACTTCATCTACTTAATTATAGATATCATGCGCTGAATTTATAAGTGCACCTCTTTGGTCCAACAATCTGCTAGAGTGCATGCTTTCTGAGCGCTCTTAATTTTACGCCGCGCACCACCTCCTCCTTATCTGTTTATCTTCGTGTCAGGTTTCGTTTTGCCATGCACGTATATTTTTAGCCGCGGCATGTTCTGTGCCGCCAACCTACTGGAGTCATGTCCGTTGTTTTTGTGCAGGCTTGTTTTTTTGAATAATAAGAAGAATAAAAGTCATCCGCCCGGGTACAGGCCAGGGTTGGGCAAAAAAAAACGACGGCGTTTTTTCTTAAAAAAAAACGACGTTTTTTTTAAAAAAAAAACGCCTGGGTCGTTTTTCGTTTTTTTTTAAATCCTGAATTTCCTTGATTTTCCCTGATTTTTCTGGGAAAGTACCCTGATTATCAAGGAAAATCAATTTTTTGTCCCATTTTTTTCAAAAAATTTTCGACCAAATTTTACTTTGTCGAGATACGTCGATATACGGAGTTTGACTTTCAATGATGACCCCGGCCAAAGTTGGTCCCATGATGCATGTCTGATATGGGATCTTAGCAACTCGCTGGAAAAGGGTTGAAACCCGTTTATTTTGCCTCAGAACACATAGAATTACTTCATTTAACCACGTTTTCTTCCCAACATGAGCGTTTTCCAATTTTTTTGGTGGCATATTTTGGTCATCTGGGCATTTTTAAAAAAAACGTTTTTTTTAAAAAAAACGTTTTTTTTAAAAAAAACAATTTTTTGGAAAAAAACGTTTTTTGCCCAACCCTGGTACAGGCACAAGTCGTTATACATTCTGGAATTGAATTTATACAGTGACTCGGGCGCCGGGACGTCTACTTTCTCAATAACGATCATCTCCTTGAAGCGATTTTTATAGTTAAACGACAGTTTATTACTCAGTAACCGCCCTGAACGATGTCTAGTATCGGGGCACATGTTCAGGCCCGGCCATTCAGGCCATCAAACTACTGTATATGGGTCTGAATCGGCCGGGCGTGAAAAACTGCGCCTGTGACAGGTGTCACGGAATATAAACAAATGCACAGTCGCTCTGGGCACGAAACGTGCACAATGACCTCAGGTTCCTGGTTTCGACCCCGAAACTGTAAACGGATGGACTACATAATTATGCGATGTATGTTATACAGTTATACATACTTTGTCGTTGTTGTTTTGTATCACCAATCATTTTCTTTTTACACAGAACCTTGATATTGATAGTGTTTGCTTTTTATGCAAGTCAAAGGAAACAAGCTACCCCACGTTATAACTCAACACCAGTTTGGGGTCGAGATTTCAGAAACCAATGAAAGAGATTAAGAATGTGTCCTTGTTAATCCAAGCACGACACTCAGCAGCAAACATGGTCAAATGTTTCATTGACATGCTGGCAGCGCACGCGCACAAAGCTCACAGCGAGCATGTGAAACATTGTTGTTGTTAGATTCCACAGGCAAACTTTGACACGTTTTTGCCAGCTGCTTGATTGAATCGAAATTGTAATCTCGACCTCAACTAGAAGTTCAGTTATAACACGGGCCCGCGCGTTTCCTTGGACCAAGAAAAACAGGAAACACTATACACACCGTGTGTTGGGGCGGATCTGGGTTGAATCCAGGAACCGGAGTCCGGAAATGTTTTGTATTTTTGTATTCCGGAACCCGGAGTTAACCTAAGGTCGCCCTTTCTCGGCAGCTGAAAATTAAAATGGTTTCGTTATGAATTTATGCTGCCTTTTCTCAAAATCTGGAGATGCGTGTTTTTGAGACCGACCCAAACGCGAACTGTTTTGGCGATACAGTAGAAGGTGAAGGTGCACGCCAGGGGTACGGACAACAAAGGCGCTGGACAACACAGAAGGGGACAAAACGGCGAGTTGTAAGGCAGTTGTCTTTGTCATTAAGGCTTGTGGTTAGGCTTGAGCTTGGGTCTAGGCTTAGGCCTACACTGACCTCAGCATAAACACTATAAAGTAGGATGTCTTTCAAAAACCGCTTCGGCCCCCGCTGTGTTGTCTGTCACGCGCTGTTTTGTCCGTGACACGCACGTCGTATAGTGCAACATCAATAAACTTGATGTTTTTGTGTCCCGCACACAACAAGAGTTTCTTACTCAAACCTGTTTGCCAACAAACAACGTCGTAGACTATTGAATATTTCACACGCTTTATTGCCTCTGCCTTGAGTTTGAAATATACGATCCTTCTTGCTTGCTTTTGGTTGCTTTTTGGGTCGCTTTTTACATAATGGAAGAAGCCATTCAAGGTCACAGCCCCAGCGGGTGCTGCACATAAAATAAAACATACTCGTTGTTGTACTAGTTTCATAATATATTGTTGCTTCGGTAAATGTGTGTTGTTTTCGTTCGTTTATGGCCGCGCGACCACACGCTCGTTTTCAAAAGTTGTTCATCAAGTCAATTTTTTCAGTTTTTTTTTCACCAAGCCAGACAGAACTTCCTTCAGCATTTTGCATTCTATACGTATGGGCACTTGGCGCGTTCAAATATACCCCATCATCGTTTGAAGTTCATGCTTGACGACCTTTTGTATTGAATGGAACCTATACAATAGCCGTGATATTTTACACGTCCTGCCCTGTTTTGTTCATAATACTCAGCTATACATATGTTGGTACATTAAAGTGCCACTGACATATTTTCTCTGACCATTTTTGGCTAAAAACTGCGCGCGCTTTGCTTTATGGACGCACGTGCGTCCCCGGTTCCTGCTGTGCGGTTTTGTGAACGAAACTCTGAACTCGAAACGATCATAAATAACTTCTTTCTTTGATCGTTTGTACCTACAATACAAACAGTACATGAGGTCGTTTTATGGGCTATTTTTGCGTCAGGCCCCCGCGTGGGAAAGACAGCTCTCCTAAATTAGCTGCTTCTCTCATGCGTTGCCTTTTAACGGCAAGTTTCCTTGCGCAAGTAAGGCTATATAATGTATTGGTCGCACAATGACGATATAAGAATTCATCAAATCAATCCTGATTTTCACGTTCAGTCACTCTTAACCACTGTGCTATTTGTGATTCTCACAAAACATTTTCAGCTGAAAATAATCCAGCAGATCAACCACGCTGGCGCAGGTCTGAAACATTCTCTTTACTACATGCTTTATGTGCGGTCACGAAACGCAACGTCATTGCCCCGTCACTTACCCTCTTTACGATTCAGGAAAAAAATTTGACCAATTCTTATAAAGTCATTGTGCAACCAATACCTTTCGATGTCGGGCTCAAAATAATGCCTTTTCGCTTGATTGAAACCTATCCGAGCAGAGCCTATATTCTGACAGCTTATGACGTTGAGGCACGCACTGTACGCAGCCTGCTCTTTATTTTATTCACGAATATCAGCCTGTCTGTTTTGTCACTTTATGGTGTGAGCGTTAATGCGGCTTAAAGGGTGTGTCTAACGTCTCCTAACCCCATGTTTTGTTGGGTGGAATTGAAAGATGTCTTCGAAAAGCCGCCGTGTGCAAAAAACCGCGACTTCTAACTTGCTAAATCGCGAAATCTTGAGGGTTACTTTTCGAATTAAATCAATTTCCGGACACAAAATTCAGACTGAGCAGACAAGAAAAGTTACGAAGCGAAACACACACAAACCAGCTTCTGTGGGTTAAATGAAACATTCATTATGTCCACAGTCAAGCCAGCAGCCAGAGCATTGTGTGTTGAGCGTTTACGTGCATTGTATAGGCGGCTGAGCCGCGCTTAAACATGCAATGTTTCAGCAGAAAAACGCCAAACGTGAGTAGCGCGCACTCAAAAGCGCCTGGAGTTGTGTGTCCGGAAATTGATTTAATTCGAAAAGTAACCCTCAATATTTCGCGATTTAGCGAGCTAGAAGACGCGGTTTTTTGCACACAGTGGCCTGTCGAGGTCATCTTTCGATTGCACCCAATAAAACATGGGGTTAAGAGACGTTAGACACACCCTTTAACTTTCAGTATGTTGCGATCATGGTGGTACACTCTCCGCGGTTTGTGTGCATGGTTTTAATTGAGCTTTGTGTATATTCCAGTCAATGTGTGTGTATGTGGCTAGCTGCCACACCCCGTTTGTCTATTCATGATGGGCATGATAACAAAAAACCAAAGGGGCACATTCGAACAAAGCACTCAGCTGTGGCTCATGACGGTTGCAGCTGTGTATTGGTTGGTTTTTACCATATACGAAAAAAACTGCGTGTGTAGGAAAAATTCAGTCCAGATCTAACTAGAAAACCGACCTTGCACTGTTTGAGCGAGTCAAAATGAATCCAACATTATCTTTTGATACGATTCAAAGTCAGAGAAGCGTGATACGTATACGTTATGTATCCGTTAATGCATGCGCCCGCCAGTACGCGCAACAGGAGGTCGGCCAAAGAGAACATGGCGAAGAAGGCGAGTTATGGTTATCCGATCTGATGGCTCTAATTATTCCTTTATCCTGTGTAGTGGGGTAAGTTTCTAGCTCGGGAGAGCAAGAAAATGTATTTGAGTATGAGTTCCAAGCGGGTTCAAGTTTCATAAAGGCCCTGGCTTACACGTTAAGTCATGCCCTTGACCATGTAACTTGTCTACAAACTGTATTAGCTATGTATGTACATACGTGCTTCATCGTTGATGACTTTTGCGGAACGAGTTCAAATTCTAGATATTGTTTTGCTCGCAATTTAATTTTCATGCTAGTGGAAAACACCACGCTGTATTTTACCCAAACATGCCACACCAGGACTGTTCCTGTGCCGCCGTATGCCTCATATGACGATAGAATTATACTCCCTGGGACTTGTGTGGTAAACTCCTTTGAATCGATGCCGTGAAGCCCACACATGCCAAAGCCACCCTCGTTTCAGTGGGAACAGAACATCTATGGGTCAGCAGGAACCTTTATGCTCCATTTCCAATACAATGTATATTTCCGCGTGGAAAATTGTGTCCAAGACCACAACAATGTGCACCAATACACCTTCTGCAAG
>JASAMV010008489.1:0-15774 GCA_030248065.1 Rhynchonema sp. JSB1_4
GACTCACATTTGTGTGCAACCCTTTTTTGATAAACAACACTGTGGACAAACTTTAATATTTTCTGTTGTACAATTTTGGTGATGATAGGAGAACAAGATAGACAATGTTGGACGGGGCGACGACATTCTGTGACCATGAAAACAACAGACTAAGAAGAAGAACTCTGAACAACTTATCAAAATGGCGCATCAATAGAATTTAAAACCAAAATACGCATTGTGATTCTTTAACCAAGGAAACAATTCTGTGCCAATTAAGTATGTCCGCCGGAGGCAAAAAAAGCGGCACAAAGGAAACTTCGATCAAGAACAATGATTGTTATTTCTGGTGAAGGTCAACTTGTGAGAAGAACATGGACATGGGTATACCAACAATGTATTTGACTACACCAGATTTGAGGATATGGCACTTTGATATGGGGGTGTAATCTCATTATTTCCCGCCAGGTACGTACAGTAGGTAGTACTACATATACTGGACAATGTCAATGAATATCAATGTCATTACCTTCAAACTTTCACTTTTCACGATTTCAGTTAAGAACGTGTGAATTTATGCGCAAACTTTTGAACTTGACAGGAATGTTGTAACGGTCACACCTTTATGATGTCTATCAGAAATTTGGCCGGTCAGCAATTCTGAGGTGCACTTCATACGACAAGTTGGGTACGCGACACAAACGCACATGTGTTCTATAGCTTCTGGGGACAGTATGTCACCCAATACTGACAAAACCCAAGAACTTTCAAAGAGTTGGTACGCAGATGCATAAGAATCACTAAATACATATCATCACAGATGGGCAAGTACAAGATCTGTGACTGGTACGGTGTGAGCGAGCGTGGAGTAGGGACATGACAACGTGGTTGTTTACAAGTGGTTATGTTGGTATGTAGTCGTACAAATTTGTTTTGAGAAAGTTGCCGTGAATGGAAGATTGCATAAGAATTATTGAAATCCGCATGATGTGCTTATGATAGTCGTGTACTTGGGGATCGGATAGGATCGGACCAGTCTGCACCTGGACCGATTGATATAATCGATTTTGGTACCGATCCGATCAACAAGTTTGATATCGCACAATATAACCAACGTATCAAGACATGCCGACTGTCTAGAATTGCTCACAAAGATGGTTCCACACCCATGTTGCGACATGAGCGCAACACAGAGTCCACACCAGTAACAACGATAATTTACCATCCCCTGTTGTGACCAACCTGCTCACACTGGTCTCCTTGCCATCGTTTGCACCCAAATGCTCGAGAGGCGGTGGTTTCCTGGGCAGAGGTGGTGGCTGCTGGTGAGTCCGTGTCTGGCCCAGAGATGTGGGGAAACTGAGCATGATGCCAAAGCGAACTGTTGCTGCAGGGTGGCTGGTTGGTGACGGAACGATTGTGACTTGGCCAGAAACAGTGGTTTGTCCGACGACGTACCGTTGTGCACCGTACTGGCCGCTGAATATGGGTGGGAATTTGGAAGATAAGGTTGGAAGTGACGCTGTGTGAAATGTAACAAATTATGAAAATACGATAATACCATGGAATAACCGGACAGAATGCAATCAGCCTACGGCTTGCTGAACAACGCAAAAAACTGACACCCAAACCAGAAACAGGATCTAACTGAGCAGGGCTAGTTTCACAAGCCAGAAACGAAGCAGATATATCTCGCAGAAACGAAATCACGTGGGAATTTCAACGGGCCTGGTACATAAAACACATTTTGTACACTTTCTGTAAAAAATGATGAAATGTCTCAAAATACAGCAGCAACCTTCCAGAAATTATGCACGGCAGTTAGCGACAATGGATTATAATGTATTGTTTGTTGATACAATTTTGTAAGCACAAATATTGATGGGTATGGAAAACGGATCTCTTGTTTAGGTACAGCTCAGAGCCACGACAGTGTATGTGTACACACGTCGTTGTACCCAGAAGCTGGTGAGCTGTCTGTCCACAAGTGTCAACCCACGCGCTACTGAGTCATAAAGAGAGAATGGTCATTTTTGCATGACAGGTTTGGGGGTGGTTGCGATGTTGCCTGAATGATCAAGGTGATCGCGTGATGGCGATCTTTAACTCAGTAATCATGTTCTCAAAAGTTGTGCTGTTCGTCACTGTGTGCATCTGCATATCATCCGAAATGATGGATGCAACGTTCATCTCAAATGACCCGCTCATTTCCCTGCTGCTGGAACAACAAATCCTGCTGGATATTCATGCATTTCATCATCGCAGGTTCCTCATGGATTAATGGTATCGCGAACACATGCGCCCCTCTTATGGTGATCATTCTCTGGAATTCTTTAGTCATTTAATGTTTGACCGTGATTCTGGTGACTATGATTTTGACTATTAATTCATTGTGTGAAATTTTCTCCAACCGTTGCAGTGCCCAGGGTTCTAGTATATCGCCTCACAAACCCGCGGGGTTGGGTACTGCCCCAAGAAAGGTCTCCACACAGTATGCATTAATCACACATGTATGTACATGGCACGTACCAGCGTCAGCTAACGCACTTCCTTGTTGACAAACATTCATGGGTACCGGACATAATACATACACACTTATCAGTTGGGTACCAGGCTGTACCATGGTGACCGTACATTATATTGCATTGTGTTGGTACCGTAGGTATATTGGGTAGCATGTATTTTGGATGCTGTATATATTGTGTACCGTACGTATATTTGGTACCGTGTATGTTGGGCACTATAGGCATTTTGGATACCGAAGCGTGATTGTAACATAAGCCTGACGGAGTAAAATAATCTATGTGCCACCGCGGAATTCCTTAATCATTGGATACCTAGAACAATTTGGTGAAACATCAACAGGTCTAACATGAAACATTGTGTGAAACATCGGCCAGCTTGGCATGACACATTTTGTGAAACATCAGCCAGCTTGGCATGACACATTTTTTGAAACATCTGATAGACATTATACTTTGATCGGGTCTTTGTCGAGGACGGAGTAAAATAATCTATGTGCCAGCACGGAGTAAAATAATCTAAGTACCCGCTTATACCCACGTGTATTGGACATAGAATTTGGGTGTTGGTAAGTCTCCACTTACTTATTCGTCGGCATGGTTTGTCGTAGGTATCGTGAACAAAGCTACATAATAGTAAAATTTGGTGAACGGATTGGATCGGTATAGGTAAAGTTGAAGTAAGATGGCTGTTTATCTTCTGTATACAGTACGGAATGAATAAATTACAAGCAACGATTTATAATTTATTTATAGGATTTCCCACTCCTCCCCCCTCCAGGAAGCCTAGGACCAGTGGTTTTTGATAGAAAATGACGGTTTTAAGCCACCTTTTATGGGTCAATGTATCACGCGCGCATCACAGATCAGTGTTAATTCAAGTGTTTTTAAAAATTCCCGTGGTGCCCTTTTTTTTCATCGTGTGCCTTTCTTCGTTCGTATTACCATCTCTAGTGAAACTTTTTCTCAATCGCTCACTGTTCTTGCCCAAATCATCGCTAAAGCTGCAGATATTTCTCTCTTGCACGGTGCTCGTTGGTGGTACTCCACACCATGTATGGCTCGTTTGCGGGGTTTGCTCACGGATACCTAGCACGCCACCTCAAAATTAAAAAAATCGACAAAATTCACTGATACCTTGTACGAGAAATCATCACTAAAGAAATAACAAATGCAAAAACATGGCTTTTACATGCAAACATGCAAAACAATGACTTTATCGTCGGTATCAGTAAGAATAAGACCAACCCCCAAAACCACTTTTTCGAGAAAAAGCGTTTGAAGTTGGCCTGACCGCATTTCCAACACGGTTTGGTTCGGTAGGCTGATGTTTGGCATGTCTACGTAAGGGAGCATGCTGATCATCATAGAAACAAAAGTAGACTTGGAAACATCATATCCAAGTAAAAACAAAGCTATTTGTTGGTTGGTTTTAGTTCACAAAAAAATAAATATAGACCAAGCCCCTTGGCGGAGCAGTTGAAAACTGAAAAATAGCCCAACCCCCATTTTCTCTGCCATTTATTTTTCACCTGCTTGAACATGATTTAATACGGGGTTCATTAAAACGGCTTAAAAGAAGCATTATCATTCAAAACGCTTGTTACAGAGGTGGGAATCGGGCCGGGTTAACTCAGTCCGGCATGGCCGGATTCAGAAAAAGTCAGCCCGGTCCTATCCGGCCCGATTTGTTGGGCCGGATTTTTCTGATTGTATTTTGAAGCAAACGTCGGGGGTGAAAAGATTGATTCTGTTTGTTGAAATCATTGATATTTACACATTGAAAACAGAAACAAAAACATCAAAAAGCTTGTCTGTGAGAAGCTTCGAACTCGTGGCTCTCACAACCACAGTCAGATATGCTTGCCACTGTGCTAAAGACGCCGACAGCCAAGCCGCCTTACGATGCGTTATAAACGTAATGATCGGGCCAGCAGCGACGCACTCACAGAGAGAGCGTAAATTCCCTAATACAACACACACACACACAGCTGGGGTATTATGCAACAACTCATGTGCTGAAGCAATCTTTTGTGTGTGTGTTGGGGTCGCGTGCTCTGGGGCTTGGTCTATTTTGTGCGCGAAAATTCCTCCGCCAACCGACTTGGTTTTCTTTTTCAAAATAAGAAACTAGACCAACCCCCAACCGGAACTAGCAGGTGTTTTCAACATGCTGTAACTCAATGTACATAGCGTTTTGAGACAAAATTTTTGGTGAATGTTTAGAATAGTTTGCCAGCTACACGCTGCACACAAAAAGTGGGTTGGTCTTTGGTTGGGGCTTGGTCTTATTTTTACTGATACCGACGTTATAAGAATTGGCCAATTTTTTTCCTGAGTCGTGAAGCGGGAATGTGACGGCACAATGACGTTACGTGACGCGATCACACACAAAGCATGCAACCAATGGAATGTTTCAGACCCGAAGGAACGTGGGTGCTCTGCTATAATATTTTCAGATAAAACTGTTTTGTCAGAAACACAAGTAGCGCAGTGGTTAAGAGTGACTGAACGTGAAAATCAGGATTAATTTGATGAATTCTTACACAGGAAAAAATGCATAATCTAGGTGCATTTAGGCACAAGGCCTAAATGCACCTAGATTCTGCCTAAATCTGCCTAAATACACCTAGATGCAAAGTGCGCGCTGGGAGGCTGCCTAAACGCACCTAGATTTTAAGCGCCAGCGACAGAACCGCCTAAATGCGCCTAGCTTCTGCGGCGTGCGGCAGAACCGCCTAAATGCACCTAGATTCTACACACGCGCGACAGAACTGCCTAAATGCACCTAGATTCTAGTGGCGAGCTGTTTGGCCATCGGAACGCTAATGCGTGATTACCATAAAAACAGAAATTCAAGATCTTGGGTGCACAAGTTTGTTGTTTGTTTACACGGCTGTGATTGGGCTTAATGATTGAGATGTTGATATCAAACATAGGCAGCTTCGTGACCCGGTCTTGTACTTCCAGTGTGCCGTAAATGCTATGTACGTACATTGACCTTGACCTGTTCGCGAGAGGTCAGAGTGTGCACCTTATGTGACCTTTTTACGTGCACGAGTTTGTTGTTTGTTTGTGCGGGTCTGTTTGGTTCTGTGATGTACATACATATGTAGGTACGTATGTACACATGCGTAGAGTGCCTCGTGCAGCTCTGTTTGGCTTGGTGATGTACCATACATATACAAGTACATACACATCTAAAGTGGCGATTTGGACCGTATGGGGCACTAGTTCGCTCCAGAAACGAACCGAACACCTTTTTGGGTGCACGAGCTTGTTGTTTGCTTGTGCGGCTCTGTTTGGTTCTGTGATGTACATACATAGGTACGTTACGTCTATAAATAAATAAATACGTTATAAATACATCTATATTTATCACCTTCTTTTTCTTCAACGACGGCGTCCAATTCTTTGTCAACTTCTTTTTCTTTAACGACGGCAATCTTCGGCTTCGGGCGAGTCAAACGGGTTTTCAGACAAAACTGATCAAACTTCGATGAACGATTCACAATTCTTGGCTCTTCAATAACTGGTTTCGAATCCGGTCTCTTCATAACACTCTTCACAAACTTCAACCAATCTTCTTTTTCCTTTTCCTTCATTTTCTCCTGGCCCAACAACTTTTCAATTTCGCACAAACTTTCTAAATCTTCCCACACAAACGTTGACTGAACATAATCGGAAATTCACTCATAAAACCTTTGATGCACTTCGGCATTTCCCATTCACTATATGCTTGGCAGCTGACATCGAAATAATGGGCCAATTTGCGATCAGTTCCTCAATCCAATTCATTCTTCATATTCTTTATTGCTTCCTCGGCAATTGCCTTTCTTCCCGACTATTCAATTTCTTCAAATAATTCCGTAACATCATCTTCATTCATTTTCAAAATGAGCCCGTAACTCTTCGCCGCAAACAATTTCAATTGTCACATCTTCATTTTCAATAATTTTTTTCACTTTTCTTGGGCCACAAACAGCAACAGCAACGCGCTTGGCATGCGGAGCCACGAGGATCGTACCTCGCAGAGTCCGCCACTGCGAACCTGGCTCGTTCGTAAAACCGTACTTTATGAATAATAGAATGATATGTTGGTTGGCAATACAATATCGGGGCGATATTGATACTCTACGTGGAAGCTACATCGTTTGATGCTTTCAAATGTGCAATAATCTCTATCAGTAACGACTTATAGCCAAATATCTTACTCAGGCTAGCATGGCTGCAGCAGCCAGACCATGGGGTTTGAAGTCTTAAAACTCGTCTAGATTGTTGGAATGTGCGTTTATCTGACTTTCTCGTTTCCAATGCAATGCAATACGTGGCTTATTTACATCACATTTCCGTCAATGAATGCAACTATGCAGTTTAGAGGCAATTTTTAGGTCTTTTTCGGCCTGTCACGCCGCTATCTAAGTGTTTTCAAATTTAAAAACCTTATTTTCTGGTACTTTCGAAAATGCTCTATTTTTCTATTGCATTTTCATTTCTGCAACACAAAGCGCGGCCTCAAAATTTAGAGACAAACTTGTGTTTTCGAAAATTGCGGCCGATTTTTGGAACATTTCGCACCCTCATGCTTGTGAAGCAATGCTTTAAGCGACGGAAGTTCTTATGATAAGTTATCCAGAAGCTGTTGTAATCCTATGCACGTGTTACTTGACTTTCAACTCATTTGGGGTTTCTGCACCGGTCGTTTTAAGTTGTGAAAAAATTAACTTTTTTCTGGAATGAAAAGTCGCTCCACCAAGAGATAGCGAATCTCTAAGGAGCTTAACATTTGTGCGTGACATATGCTGTCACAGTGCTTTCCAACGATGTATGTATAATACTGCGCTCTGCTGCCCTACCTTCGGTTGTGTCCCGAGCCCTTTAATGTCCCAAATCATGCGTCCAGGATGACTTATTTCGTATTCTGAGTCATTTTGCTCAAAAAAAATATGGAAACGAAGTAAATTCAGAACGAACGAAACAAAAAAAAACATGTGATATTTGAGTTGCGCGACGTTGACGGTGGGGTCTGAGGCGGCCAAACTCGCTGGCAGTGTGGTGCCACAATTCTCTTTCGGTCATGTGACTGTTCATCACGCTCCCGCCTTTTACAATGAGCCCCTAAACACAGCGACGGAAATGAGGGTCGTGAATCGGCCAAGCAGAAGTTTGTAAAGAGGTACAATTTTAATACACGTGAGATTTTTAATTGTGTCACAGTTTTTGATATAGTTGGCTCACTAATTTCGACCAGCGTGAAAGTTTGTCCCCTACACCTAATGAACATTTGTTAAGTTGGCCGAAATTGGTGAGCCAACCATATCTCACAGTGTGGCTCAGGCAAGATCTCCTATGCTTAAGCATAGGCGCGCGTGCAATTTGGGTGTGCTGTAACGAAACAGCACGTCACCGTGGTGGCTCTTCGGAGCCACACTTTGGCCGATTCAGAGCCCCTCTCTCCGTCGCTGTGAAACATTTTTTTTAAGTTTTTTTCGGCAGGTTGGCTTGTTTTTGCACCTATTTTGGCCGGAATGAAACTGAAAACTATACAATAATTACGAAAAAATTGGACCCGTACATATTTGCCATCCAAATTGCTGCCGAAGCAAAAATATTCGTCAAAATTTTCCAAAATTGGTGAAATCGTAACTTCGACTTCTTGGGAGGTCGTCTTTTGTTTCATTTGCTTCCGATTTGAGCTGCATAGTCTAAAAAGTTGTTCCCTGTTATGTTTTAATGTGTTTCACGCTTTAATTTGTTGACAACACTCAGTTTCTGCAAACAGAATCTCATTCAAGCGCACAAAACAGAGAAATCACGTGACCTGATCTCTTTCATTAGTTTGAATTTTGCCATACAACCTGCAAATCACTTTGGCCGGCTCAGACCCCTTCTCTGCGTCGTTGTGCAAATGTGACAATCAAATTGGCAAGCACTTGTGCTATCGCAAAGTGAAACATCAGCCGATCAGCAAAATCGACAGACACGACGTCGTGTACGAAGTAAAGTGCACGTGTGGTCGCAAGTACATCGGCGAGACCACCCAGCCATTAAAAAAGCGCATTGCACAACACCGAGCTGACGTTGGCAACAACCGTGATACAGTATCCGGACTGTCACAACACTTGCGAGAATACAGAGATCACAGTCGTGTCACGAATGCTAACGGCACCACAACGTTCAAGTTCAAGTTCAAGTTCAAGTTTTTTATTGCATCCAGAAGCAACATGGTAACGTCAACAACACGCATAAGCTGGACAGTAACGACGAAACCATAAGTAATTACAAGTGTTTAGTGGGCCAGTGGATAGTTACGGATCGAGAGATGTAGATGATGATAAGGAGCAAAAAACACAGAAACACAGCATGGTCGGTCAATTACATTTCACACACGGACGGAATAAATTTCACTGGCAGCAATCGCAATTTGTACAACAATTCAACAATCAACAACGCTGAGAAGCACATTCGAAACATCCTGAACGGGTTCATTGCCCCCAAACTCTCAGAAACGCAGTTCGGTTTTCGTGGAGGTCGGTCTACAACTGAGGCCTTGTTGCATTTCAATACTACAGTCACTCGTGCTCTTGATGTTTCAAATTCTGTTGTTGCTGTGTATTTTGATGTTCGAAAGGCTTTCGATACCGTTCCTCACAATCTATTATTGCGTGTGTTACAAGAAGATTTCAATGTTCCACCCGATTTATTGTTGTTGATTCAATCCTATTTGTGTGATCGAACGCAATGTGTGAATGTAACATGTACATACAAGATGAACAGGTGACCGTGTTGGGCACTGAACAGAGCTACTTCCAGCTGCAACATCTAGAGGCATTGTTCATAAGGGCGCGCCACCCTGAATTAAGCTTAAACACAGGGAGTTTGCAATTTCGCGCACCATCGCTCGTCTCTGACCAGAACCAGCTGCAAAGCGCAATTTCACTTTTTTTGATAATTTCCAGCACTTTCTTGACATGACATTCTAATTCTTTCGTGCAATTATTTCGTATTTATGGTTTATCTGTCTTTTTCAGTGGGTAATTTGCCTGATGATGATGCTTTGTGGATATCGAAACGTAGCATAAATAATTTTATTGCAAAAAACATTGTGGGTTCGCGTCTCACAAAATACAAACCAACATTATGAAAAAAAAACATATTCCGCGACTTTTCAGGCCCGGAAGTTCAGGCCCCACTTTTTCAGGTCCAGTTTTTCAGGCCCAGCCGATTCAGGCCCCGAATATTTGACCCATTTATAGGCTCAGGCTTAGGCTCCAGCCGGGCGTGAATCGGCCGGGCCTGAATGGCCGGGCCTGAACCTGTGCCCCGGGACTAAACCGTCGCACAATGAAAAAACAACCCACTGTTTCGTTTGCCTACATATGGGTCAATTATTTAGGAACCCATTTTTGATGATTTTGCCAGTACCTGAATGGGAGTTGTAATCATGTCCTGTGAACAATCCTCCTGGGCGAAGTTTCGGCCACCAAGCCCTCAGGTCAGATTCTACTGAACAGTAGTCATGACCGGCATCCATATAGACAAAATCCAACGTCCCGTTTTCAACCTGCGAATAGTTTCTGTTTCTGTGCAATTGCTATTTGCTTTTGTACAAACACTGTCTATGTTTGTCTAAGTCTCGAGCGTAAAGTGAATGATGGCATCCGCAGAGAGCGATTCAAAAATGGTAGTTATCGAACTTTTGCGTTATTTTTTAAGTTTTCATGGAAATAGTACACCTTTTTGAGAACCGAACAATTGCGGTTTTGGCGAATTGTCCGGGGCAATTTCATTTTACTCCATTTCGGCACATTTTGATCCAAATTTGGAAAAAAAAACAGGCAAAACTTGCTCCCCGGGACGAAACTAAAAAATAACATTTAGGACCTCCTTGTATTGGTCCAGTTTACTATCCTACTGGTACACGTCACTCTCCGGCTCCGGCAGCCGATGAAGACTTGGCCTGTTCAGAGCTGCGAAAAATCGCTGTGAACAATGTCATACCACATTAGGCTGGCCTAGCGTAGCGCGTGTGCATGAATGGTCAGGGAGTGACACCAATTCTGCGACAGGACGACTCCGCTGTTGATATTCAATTCTGACTTGCGAATACGAATGTACAAAACCTCTAAGGCTAGAAGTTCGAAATAATTTTGCTAAGTTCCCATAATTTGAATTTGGTCGTCGGCGATATGCGATACGATGTTGCCTGAATCGTCATGGATTGCGATGTGATATTGGTCCCACAATGACTATATGAGAATCCATCCCCCTAATTTTCCTGCATTGAAAAGGCGGTTATTTGGCATTTTTTCAAATTGGACCAGGTTTTAACAAGAACTTTGCATGCTTATCAGTGGGAACAATAAGAAACACACGTGTGCAGAAGTTTCACCCTGAATTCTACGCAACCGAAATGGTTCGGGCTCGGGCTACTGTAGCCACGTGTTACATGCTTTATGTGTGAAATCGATTACAGCACACACACACGTTGATCACTCCCGATAAGTAAAGTGGGAAAAGAAAGAGAAAATAACTCCTTGTCAAAACCTGATTCAATTGGAAAAAATCGCCAGAAACCCTCCTTGCCGATGTAGGAAAAATATGGGGATGGATTCTCATATAGTCATTGAGCGACCAATATCTGTGTTGTCTGAGATGGGCACTCAGTCCGGAGACACTGGTCGTCTTGTTGTTAATATCAGGACCAGGGTTGTTTCAAAAAAAGTGGTTAATTAAAAAAATTATTAAAAAAAATTTTTTTTTGAAACTCAGATTTTGCTTTTTTTAATAAAAAAGTTGCCCAAAATGGGCTGAAATGTCCAAAAATGGCCTTTTTCGAGGCAAAAAATTGGCATTTTTTTCTGTGGACGGGACAATTTTTCTAAAATCGCGCCTGCGGCGCCCTGTATAGCCCCCAAATTCGTACAGGGATGCGCGGGGCTGGTCTTTTACAGTGATGTGGCACCGATAATGTACTACTGCATGCTACTACACATGTATATACTGTATGCAGGTATGGTGCAAAACCGGGCGCGCAAAGTCGATCTGACACGCAAGATTTGGGCTGTAATCGATATTTTGATGGTCGTATATCAGATATTCGGCATTAGATGCATTAAAATACGTTGTACAGCATGCTACAATATATTAGAGTACCATCGTTAGTGAACATCAACCTCACAGTGGTCGCAGACCATAGAATCTGCACAATACTACCGGTTGTCACCGCACAAGTTGGGTCTCAGGCGAAAATTTTTCAATTTTTGAAAAATATGTTGTATCGATTTCATTTATCCTGAAGCGTCGTTTGCAACACTTTTTCTAATAAAAAAATTGTCGTCAAAAAAAATCAAAAAAAAAATTTTTTTTTCAACCCTGATCAGGACGATGTTAGTGATTCGTTGATGCAATGGTTTGGTCGTTTCGCCAACATCGTCGCTATCAGTATGCATAGGACATGCAAGAATTTCCCGCGGGACAACGGGAAGGGACAGGCTAATCCAGGGTTGGGCAAAAAACGTTTTTTTCAAAAAAATCGTTTTTTTTTAAAAAAAAACGTTTTTTTTTAAAAAAAAACGTTTTTTTTTAAAACGCCCAGATGACCAAAATATGCCCCCAGAAAAATTCGAAAACGCTCATGTTGGGAAGAAAACGTGGTTAAATGAAGTAATTCTATGTGTTCTGAGGCAAAATAAACGGGTTTCAACCCTTTTCTAGCGAGTTGTTAATATCTCATATCAGACCCGCATCATGGGACCAACTTTGGCCGGGGTCATCACTGAAAGTCAAACTCCGTATATCGACGTATCTCGACAAAGTAAAAATTGGTCGAAAATTTTTTGAAAAAAATGGGACAAAAAATTGATTTTCCTTGATAATCAGGGTACTTTCCCTGAAAAATCAGGGAAAATCAAGGAAATTCAGGGTTTAAAAAAAAACGAAAAACGACCCAGGCGTTTTTTTTTAAAAAAAAAAGTCGTTTTTTTTTAAGAAAAAACGCCGTCGTTTTTTTTTGCCCAACCCTGGGCTAATCCTTGTCACGTGCCCCGCGGGACTGCAAGTTAGGATTTCCCGGAATTTCCCGTCCCGTGGGATATTTTCCAGCGGGACAGGACAATTTTCCCGTCATGGAAAAGTTTGTCCCTCGCGGGACTGGACGGCGGGTCAAGACAAAAGTTCACTGAGTGGGCAACGAAATCACCGTTCACTTTTGTTGTTTCATGTTTGGACTCTTTCGAAGTCAGTCGGTATAGCACACTGTACTGCGTAACTTGTTCCAAATTTCAATTTCGCCACATTTCAGTACAGTTTGCCCCATTCTGATGTCGTCCCAGCAAGTAAGCGTCCTTCTGGGCAAACGCAATGCACGTTTCTGGCGTTCATTTGTGCCTGCGTTGCGCTTACTGACGACTGACCACATCAGAGCTGGCCCACACGGAAATCAGTCCAAACCATACATAACTTACAAACAAAATAATCAAAATTATGCGCGTAATGCAAGGCGATCATTCCTATTTTGTTCTGAAAAATCTTGTCCCGTCCTATGTATAGGTATCAGTAAATAAAATCCTAGCCCTCAAAATCCCAGCTACCAACTGAGGTATTGTGCTGTGCTGCTAGCTTGCACGCTTTTGTATTCCGCACACTTTGAAATCCGCATTTAGTATTGGAACTATTTCACATTTTTCTTGAAAAGATTCCAAGACCCTTGGCGAGCGAACAAAAAGTGAAAAACATTCCAACTCCAACACACGGACACTATACACAATACATACACACATATGTATTGCTTCAGCAAAGCATGCCTTGTGGCAGCAGTGTGTAATCAGCTGACCTCTTCAGGCAATAACCGAACATTGAAAAAGAGAATGGCAACTTGAAAAACCAAAAGTGGATGAAAACAAATAAACTAAATTACAAATAAAAAATTTAGAGGCACGCGCAGGAATGCAAGCAAGCAAACCTTCTAAAAAATGAAAATTCCCAACTTCAAATTTTTTTGCCTCACCAGGGAGTGGCCAAAACTGAGTATGAGATAATTTCATTTGTTGTCACAAAAGAAATGGATTTTACGCCAGGGTTGGGTTAAAAAAAGTAAAAATTTTTTGTAAAAAAAATTTTTTTAAAAAAAAGCTCGCCACTTTTTCGGTTTTTCAAAATTAGAAAAGTAAGTTCACTTGTTTATTATTTCACAACTTTTTTTATTGTTTTTCCCCTTTTTGTGGTAAAAATGCATGTTTTTATGCATGTTTCTGCTTGTTTTTCTCAAAAAATCGCCTGCGGCGCTTGTATTTCGCATCGAAACAGTGTCATTACAACGTTAGACAGTCCGTGGCTCTACTAAGCAGCCGTCATTATGTGCGCATTCAGTTATTCCTGGAAGTCAAATCTGCTTGAAGTCCAAAATTATCGTTCCAACACCGCGGATTATGCAGCTGTTTTCATGCAGCTTTGCTTAAAAATGTGCCAATCATTTACCTTTCCCGTGACTTCACTTTCCCTACACTTTTTATACTACAATCTACAGATGTTATTACATATGGTGGACAGGCTATCCCCAATGCGAATTGTCACGTTATCTGGCTCATTGTAAAAAATATAACCTCGCTACTGCCCGTTTGTGAACACAACTGGTCGGTGTCAACTATTCCTATATTCTCAAGTGCAATCAAATATACTTACAAAAATTTTCGACAATTTTTCACGTTGAGAACGGAAATTTTTGTGGTCCGGAATAAAAAAAGTAAATCTTAAAAAATTTTTTTTTAAAAATTCAAAAAAGTTAAAAAAAAGTTCGATAATAAAAAAATTTTTTAATCCAACCCTGGACGCAACACCAAAAGATACTGTGTTTGTCGAATGATCAGTGAATTAATCAAAACATTTTTTTCAACCACAGTGAATGTGCTTGAAACAGTGCTTGAGACCTGAGAGCAAACACATTTCACGAAAAACATGTAATAAGCTTGTGGGTAAAAGCACAATTTGCCTGTGGGACACATCGCTCTCGATTGCATCACACCTACGGTCCAACATTCTACCCTCTATACTCTCGCTCGGGCATCCTGCCTTATCCTGGACTACAAACGCGTTGACCCAGCCAGAAGCGACGCACTCATCACGAGAACGTAAAGTCCCTAATATAACGCATTGCACTTGGCGTCCGGGCATTGCAATGATGTATACTGGATGTATAGATATCAAAATTGATTCTTGAGCCGGAGCTGGTTTGGGGGTAGCCAACCCCCAATGATGTAGGTATCCCAGCTCATCTGGTGCAGTAGGTATCCCCAGATTGTTGGCATGGTACAGTAGGTATTGGTCGCACAATGACCATGTGAAAATTTATCCAATCCTGATTTTCACGTTCAGTCACTCGTAACCACTGTGCTATTTCTGTTTCTGGCAAAACATTTTCACCTGAAAACAATCCACCAGAGGACACACGTTGCTGCGGGTCCGAAACATTTTACTGATCGTATGCTTTGTGAGTAATCGCGTGACGTAACGACATTGTCTTGCCACATTTCCGCTTCACGATTCAAGAAACAAATTTGGCCAATTCTTATATAAAAAAATTGTGCGACCAATATCTCACCACTTTTTAATCCCCGGTACAGCAGGTATCAGTGATGTGGCTACTTCTGAGGGGGAGATACTGTACTCTGCGGCCAAAAAGGGGAGATACTGTACCCTCAATCTCACATTTCTTTGGGGGAGAGCACAGTGCTGTTCCTTTGTCAGGAGGGGGACAGGCGGTAAGCTCCTATTTTTGGGAGGGAGAACAGACGTTGGGGGTAGACCTAATTTTTGGAAAAAGTCATTTTTGAGGTAAAAAATTCGATATTTGTATGTTCCTCTTTTTGGAAAGAAATCTCAATAAAAAGGATATTTTGGTGATTTTTTGACAACATTGACCAGATATTACCCATATTAGTGGCCGTCAAAAATCCCGAAGCGAAAAACCCAAAAAAACGCGAAAAGCGAAATCCCGAAAAAATTCCGAAAAATAAAAAAGTAAGAATGGATAAAAAAATGTGGCAGTTCTTGTGCATACTTTTTGGCATGTTCCGAAAATTTCTCGAAAGGATTTCGGTATATATAAGCGTACTCAGACCTCGCATATGCATGGCACTTTAAAATATATGCATTTACAGTTCGTTATAAGCATAGCACTCTGCCCTAAGTTTAACTTTTCTTGCAAGATTGGATCGGAAATGGAGAAAAAATTGGAGATTAGAAAATGTTGAAAACTAATTGTACATGTGGCTAT
>JASAMV010008490.1:0-18195 GCA_030248065.1 Rhynchonema sp. JSB1_4
AGGAAAAATGTTGCACAAGCAGTGGTAAGATGCCGATGTGAGAATTTTACTTTTTCATTTCTCATACAAACGAATTTTCCTCCACAACATCGGATTCAATACCCCGAGCATCATGACTTTCTTGACCACAATTTGCGGTGTTGCGATTCTGCTGTTTAGCATTGGAACTGAATCGATTGGTTCTGAAATGATATCTCCAATCAGTAAGCAAAATTTTCTAAAAATTAATTGTCAGGCTCGACCTAACGCCTCGTGAAAAAGCAATCAGTACCTAAAATACTGCTTTCGAGCAAACACTAAGCGCTAAAGTAGGCTCAAATAGAGTTTACCTGGAGATCTCATAAATTAGAAATACGGTGCTCATGGAACAACTTTGGTGACAACAATTCCCATTTACTGTGTTTCAGGCAACTTCGTACTAATCCACGATGTTAGTGAGGCGTGCATCACCAAAATCAGCCTATTCACGTTCAGCTTTGACAATCTCATAGATGAACAATGCGCGAGAAGATGTTTGGCGCTGCCAGAATGCAGATCGATAATCACTTTGGACAGAGTCAGGGACGGTGCTAAAAGTCATGTGGCTGAGTGCAGCGGACACAGGTGTATTAGAACAGTGGAGGGGCATTTTGGAGAACTGGTTCCTATTGTACCTTATGTTTCTGACTTCGCCGTATCCGAATAGTAGCCTGAACTTCGAAGCAGCGTCTGTGCGTTGGTTAACGAATGTGTGAGCCAAATGTACCTGAGTTACAATGTTGTGCAAATGGACATAATAAAATCTGTTTCAGTAACACACCAGAAACGAGAGAAACAGTGTTCACCAAGGGCTGTGATCCGAAGTCACAAATGAATAAAGCAGTTTGCTGCAAAAATAAGCGATATCAGTATTACGGTAATATTCCTCCATTCTGATTCCCATGGTCTGATGATCTGCGAAGCAGTTCTATGTGTCAGTACAGCAACTAAGAAACATATCAATGTTTGGCATTGTCAGTGCGTCGGATGATCGGATCATGACCTGATCTCCGAACTTTCAGTTGTGACAAACACGTTTTTCCGTTGATGTTTTTGTGTGTTCCTCCATAATGTCCATTCAGAACTACTCTGTCAATGGTCACCATGGAATGACGACAAATGTTCATCCGTGTGCCGTAATCTGACCGCCGGAGCAAAGGTATATCCTATCCAAGCTTGTTGGAGTGCGATCGTTTTTACATATAAAATTATCACATTAGAAAAGAATCAGAGCCTGATCACATTCAGGTACCCCTTTGGCGTCGTCGTACGGCCAAAAGTCAGAACAGCGCAAAGTCGTGCTACGAAGAAGACCAATTCGAAGTGTGCACATGCACCGGTGCCGGCGGTCTGATGTTCATTGCTCATTGGGTACTAGCGGTGTTGGTGATCGTATGGCTGATTGGACTGATTGCTGCCGTGTTCGTGACGATATCGGTGATGAACAAGATAGAGAAGGCAAAGGAAACGAAAACACAGCAACATGAAGCAGAATTGACTATCGTCAAGGAAAAAGCGACATTCACTCCTCAACAACAACCAAACGTGTACGACAGTCTTCCGCCTGTCACCAGTGGGCAGACTGATGTTTCAAGACCAGAAGGTCAAACAGTACCGATTGACAATCTAACGATGCAACCACCACTACTACCGACACCGACCAAAAGCCGACCGAATATACAACGTCCGTCCTTTCCTCCGCCTCCCCCTCCGCAATCAGCCAAACCCAAAGATTGGCGTGCTCCTCCACCAGCCCCGCCTTTACCCACTAATTCTCTGGGAGGCGGTGCCAAGACATCTACACCGCTCAACTTACCATCAGAGTCGCCATCACAGAACACGGAGGAGGGTGTGAATGCTATGGATGTGGATTGGGACGATTATGATGAATATTATCGTGATCACTGATTTGACTATGTATTTGATATGAAACGATCGTGAGTTCTGGAACTGAAGTGTGATTCATTCACAAGTATATTGATGAGATTGAGTACTCGAATAATTTTTTCGAAATGAAAACCACTAGACTGAATTGTGTAAGTTAGATTTGTGTTGCTCAGGCCGATGGGTAGTTGGATCCATAAACTAAACAACGTTTTCGCGAGCACGTTTCAACAACACATGACATTAATGGATTTTACTCATTTTCATTCCATTTACCAACTTATTAATAATTCATCATAATTCAACAATGGCCACCTCAACCGCTGTGTATCATCTGTTCATGCTGCTGATTTTCCACGCGCATGATTCTGAACAGGATCTATTTTGTGAGTTGACCATGCCAAAAATATTTTCGTTTCCAAAACTATTCTTTTCAGCCTTGGTCAAGCAGACAAACCAAGCGTGTGTGACAAAGTCATTCCCCGACGGTCTTCACATGAACACAGCCAACTTTGACCAATTCAAAACAGAATGCCAGCACGAGTGTGAGACGCTCACCAGATTTGTGTGCAATGTCATTATAATCAAGCAATGGCACAAACCGACAGCCGCCAATCACTATGGAATATGTACTTTTCATAAGTCAGTTCGTGATAATTGTTGTCGGACGCTTCTGTACCGGGGTCACGACAAAAATAATTCTTTATTACAGCCGAACCATTGAGGGATCCACGAACCTGTTCACCGATGGTTGCGTGCCAAGTGATGCGAACGAACAGGTCTGCTGCGAGAAAGATGTCAAAAACTATTATTTGTACGGTTAGTGCCCGAACTATTCGGCTGAATTTAACAGAAGACACCTTGTATAAAGACACTATAACTACTGATTGAATCTTGCAGAGCGCGATTCAAAGTCAAGAGCCGACTGTCAATGGTCGGAATGGAATTCAGATCGATGCAGCGAAGTCTGTGTTGATCAAATAGAATTTGCAGAGGTTTATTCTTCTGTTCAAATGTGAATGTAGAAACTAGGTCGCTCACACTTGAACTTCCTTTAGATGCTTGCTGTTGACAATGATAACGATCAATTTTTGTGAACTCCTCGGGAAAACTCCTTCAAAGCCCCCAGTTTCAGATACCAAGACGGCGACGTCGCACACCCGGTGATCTCGACTTGACTGATTGCAAGCTGCAGGAAGAAACAGTGAGCTCCAAGTGCATCTGTAAAGAACAGCAATCTGAAGAACCAGAAAGTTCCACCGGAGGGTTGTTAATGCCCAGGTGGATGTTGGTGTTGTTGATCGTATTGTTTATAATCACCATTGTTGGTTCGGTGGTGATCACATTTGTTGTGAAGAAGAGGTGCGCTGCGAAGAAAGAACAATTCAAGTACGTTGTACAAAACGCGACGAACGCAATGAAGCTGAAATATAGAAGGAAAAAGAATCAACGGATCATTAAACACGCAATGCAAAACGCAAGGAATGCGATGAAAGAGAGGCTTCAAACCCAACAAGATCAAGGACCTCCAGACCTCCCATCCAGGGACTATCCACTATCAGAGCCAACACTGCTCACAAGCGCCCAACAAATGACTCAAGTTCGGACGGTACCGCCTAGAAACGTTGAAACTGAAGCAAGTGTCCCGATACATTCAGAGCTGCCTTACATTCCCCAACAACGTTTTCCAAGTGAAGCCAATCGAAGAAAGCCAAGTCATTCCGGAGGTGGAGCCGAGACATATACACCATCCAATTTATCATCTGACTCACAACCACAGAATACGAATGAGGGCGTGAATGCTATGGATGTTGATTGGGACCGTTATGATGCATATTATCGTAATCAGTGATATGACTACTGGATCTCAGAACATCAATTACATATGACGCATAAAAAGACGCATGGTACATAGTGTAGATCTGATTTGCATTAGGGCGGGCTTAGGTTGAATCCGAAAATATTTCCGGAAAACGCATAGTCTTTACACGCAAATTCTTGCGTTTTCCGGAATTATGTAATTCCGGAGAACAGAAATGTTTTGTATTTTTGCATGCAAATCATTTCCAGGTTCCGGATTCCGGATTTAACCTATGTTCGCCCTTAATGATTCGATAAACAAGTGTTTTTGATTGCCCAGTGTTTCTGTTGGACTTGCCAAAGCGGAGTCTTTTAAAACTGCAGTGTCATCTTCATTTTTTCAAGTTTCCACCTTCAATTCCCTCAGTTTGGGGGTTACCATTAAATCCGTCAGCATGACCGCTTCAACGATTTTGATGCAAGTTATAATTTTGCTGCTTTTTTGCGCGACCGAGCCCAAACCGAACGGTGAGTTTGGTATTTCCGAGAGGTCAGCGCTAGTTTTCACCTGAACAAGCTTAATTAGACAGACTATACATTACCAGAATCAAATTAAAACCTGAGACTTGAAAACCTGAGACCGTCAAGATGCAATGAAAAACTTGCAGCAATCAATCCAACGTCGAACACAACAGTCGACTGTCAATGGTCAGAATGGAACGAAGATCAGTGCGATGAAATTTGCGTTGATCAAGTCAAGCTTGTTGAGGTTATTCTTGAAATAATATTAATTGTGCGTTCGCAGTAAATATAATGTGCATGTACATTGTCCTATGCATTTTCTCTATTCTTTGTAGCAGTCTGTTAACATATTCGTGGTAACATAGTCGTGGAGAGGAACGTAATTATCATTTTGATCACCATAGGTTTTACTTAGGTAAGGTTGACCATAGGTTGATCACCATAGACGAACAAAAATTTTTTTTCAGATACCAAGACGGCGACGTCGCACACCCGGTGATCTCGACTTGACTGATTGCAAGCTGCAGGAAGAAACAGTGAGCTCCAAGTGCATCTGTAAAGGAGAACAATTTGAAGAGCCAGAAAGTTTCACCGGAGGGTTGTTGATGCCCAGTTGGATGTTGGTGTTGTTGATCGTATTGTTTATGATCACCATTGTTGGTTCGGTGGTAATCACATTTCTTGTGAAGAAGAAATGCACGAGGAACGTAAAACAGCGAGAAGCAGTCGGGCAACGCATCAAATACGTCGTACAAAACCTGACAAACGCGGTGAGGCAGAAATACCGAAAACGAAAAAATCGTCGAAAGATTAAGGACGCAATGCAGAAAGCCAAAAAGGCAAGGAAAGAGAAGATTCAAGGATCCAAAGAAGACCAACAACCACCGGACCTACCACCCAAGGACTACCCAATACCAGAACCGACACCTGTCACACCCACCGCACACCCAAGCCAAAATCTGAAAAGACCATCTGGGATGGTTAGCCCGGAAGCCAGTGCCCCAATGTACTCTGCTACACCAAATCGGCCACCACAACCATCAACGCCAAATCAAACCAATGAACCACTGAAACGCCCGACCTTTCCTCCGCCTCCACCTCCGCAATCAGCCAAGCCCAATGATTGGCGTGCCGGATTGACTGCTTCTCCACCAGCCCCGCCTTTGCCACCTGATGTTCTGGGAGGCGGTGCCAAGACGTCTGCACCACCCAACTCGCCATCGAACTCGTCATCACAGAACACGGAGGATGGTGTGAATGCCATGGATGTGGATTGGGACGACTATGATGAATATTATCGTGATGACTAAATGAGATCGTGTAAACACCATGGGCATCAAAACTTACCAGGTCCGCCACTAGTCCAGACTTACGTTGGTCACCTGATTTTTGAATGTTACGACCTTTTACGCTAGTCGAAGCTAACAGATTAGTTAATTTTTTAATATCCGTTTAATATTTAACAAGACGCCCTACCGGATCGGACCGACCGCTTAGCTTGATTTTGCGCCAAACGTTCTTCTGTTCTTATTTGTATATAGATCGAAACGAGTTTTTTCAAGGAGTTTGGATGATCTTTGCCAAAATGTGATCGAAAATAATTTCTTGCAAATAATTTCTTCCTTTTTGCAGAATTTCTCTAGTGTGAACTGCCACTAAGTTTATTTTAAACTGGCTGGGTCTCAAATATCGTTCCAGAAGAATATGTACTATGTCTGTGCAGTTGTCGTCAGCACCAGATTTCGTTTCACTGGCTTCAAGGAAGCCTGTCAATCTTCAAATGCTAGTGCACGAAAACTAAACATTGTTATTTTAGCAAAGCAAACATGCGTGCGTGTGGGTGTTTCAACAATATTTGCAACCAATCCTTCGCGTGCGTTTAGCGCGCGGCTCACCAAACCAGAATCCTAGGATATGGACAAAAGGTTGCATGTCTTGGTCTTAGTTATGACGGCGGATGCAACCGTTCAAAACTACACGTTGTCGATTCTTTATCCCGACCGTAATGTACCTCCTGAGACCAGTGCATGTGCATTCGACACTGCTCTGTCAGTAGTGCCCTGGCAGTGTGAATACCCAGGCGTGACCAGTGAAACACTGCATCTGATTTTGAAACTTGCCGCCGTCAATTTCACCCTGCATCCAGTTAATGCGTCGCTGTCTTTTCGCGACCGTCTACAGTTGATTTCTGATGGTGTTTACGACATCTATGCATCTCAGCTAACGCCCACTGAGTACAGGCTCAATGACCTGAATCTGCAGTCATCGTTCCCAATTGTTGGTTGGTCGGCACAAGTTGTAGCGGCAGGTTGGCTTGTGTACTTTTATAGCCAATATCACACTAATTCACATGTCCAGAGGCATTACACCTGTGACAGGAACCGCCCATACGGACACTGATTGGACGGAACAAGTTGGAGCGTTCATGAGCGTGTACAACGTCAACGTCTGGTTTTGCGCACTGGCAGCCTTAATTTTTACAAAAGGCATTGGTCTGATGGACGCAAAGCTAAATTGCAATTCAGAAGTGCGCTACAAAAGTCCACAGAATCTTCTGCTACTTATTTCGATGCTGTCAATGTTTTTCGTTGGACTGTATAGAGCTGGTTTGCTCACACAACTATTGGTTCGTCCAGAAGTACATCAATTCCACAATATTGATGAGCTGGTGCGCCTGTTGGAAACCAAACGAACCAAACTGTCAGTGTTGCTAGGCTCATCGATCTTAGAATCGCAGACCACCGACATGAGACGAATCATCCGTACTTTCGAGTACAACTTACCAGTCTACAGTCGTACCGCGGACAAGCGGGGCGAACACATTAATGAAATTATTTCCGGCCAGCAAGTGGCATTGATGTCGAGTCAATTGAATCTATGGACCAGTTTTCCTAACTGCAAAATTCGAACAGTGCCGATGCCCACATTAGGAGCGATGAGAAACGGAATTCTTTTTTCTCCAAACGTGCCAAATTTGATCATCAAGCGAATTGATCAAGCTATCATCAACAATCAAGCGGCCTTCATCGCTATTCATGATCGTTATCTGGAAAGACAGCACCGTTTGGCAAATTCAAACTGTGCCGTCGGTAGTGGTAAGCAGTTGCATCGGCTTTATTTGGAGCATGTTATGGGGATATTTATCGTATTGTTGATTGGCTATCTAATATCTGGAATATCTGTTTTTGCTGAAACAATGTGGTGGAAAATTTGCAATTAAAAGTGAGAAAATACTTTTGTTGGTGAACTTGGCACAGATGTTGGACTGGTTCTGTTTGGTGACAGATTCGGTTTTCAACTATAAACACGCGACTTGTACCAACGGGTCACACGAGTTGTATGCCAGTCAACTCACTTCAACGGATCTCCGGATGAATATCATCTGCATCTGTGACCATCGTTCCCAATTGCAGCCTGGTCGGTGTCAATTGCAACGACATTAGAAATGGGATTTGAACAGGATTTCAAGCCAGATAAAACAACGATTATCTTTAGGATGCTTATTTCAGGCACTGCGCACACAGACACTGACTGGGTGCAGAAGGCAGCTGCTCTTTTCAACGCCTATGACAATTTTCGTTTGGGTTTATGCATTCGTTGTCTATGTGAACGTGAAAATCACCGATGGCTTATTCAATGTGCTGAATGACTATTCCCATGTTCGCTATAAAACTCCTCACGTACTACTGCTGATGCTATCGTTCTTCGCGATCTTTTACATCGGTCTGTATCGATCTGGACTGCTGGCTCAGTTATAGCTGCATCCCGAGCTAACTCAGTTCAACGATGTTGAAGACCTGTTGCATCTGCTGGAAACCCGGCCAACGGGTCTGATTGTGCAGCCGGGCAGCGCACTGCTCGAATTGGAGACGACTGAAGAGCGTGTTCAGTTACAATCCTCCAGTTTACACGAATGATTTGTTTGAGATGACACAACGGCATTCGGCCGAACGATTGCATTAGGTGGCGGCGAGCTGTACCTGCGCGCTGCATTCCCCAGTTGCCACTTGCCACATACGAATCGTCACTCTACCAACACTGGATTAGGCAGCGTAGCGGCATTTTGTATTCACCGATGTTCCATAGTCGGTCATTCACGAAATCGATCAGGTCATCATTTGCAATCAGGACGCGTTCAGATATGTACATATTTGATCCGTACGAAGGCAGACAGTTGCACACAAGAAGGACAGCTTGTTCGGAATATGAAAAGCATGATGAAAATCGATTGTGCATGCACAGTGTGCTGGGCGTGTTTTTGTGCTGTTTCTTGGATATTGCGTATCAGTACTTTTCATTGTGGTTGAGATTATTGGCAGCAAGCTCAGTTTTTACCGCTCGTAATTTTCGTGAATTGTCGTCTTTATTAACGGATAATACGAACATCGTTTTTCCAACGATTTGCAAATTCGTATCATAATTTGGTGTTTTCTCATCCAACTGAGACTGCTAGATATTAAAACCCCTATCACTTAACCGCTGAGTGGGTTCTTATCCACAAGATTTTTAACAAAGATTCACAAGTACATTGGTAGATATAAACGGGATCTACGTTCCGCAGTGCACACAATTTGGGAACATGCCGCAGAATCACAATCATTCATATCCAAATCATTTGCGACTCACATACGTACCTAACATCTCATGTGCAACAGTGAGCTGATTAGGACGAGGTTTTCGTTTGTCGCTGCAGACATTCTTGCGCCACCAAAGTTCAGCACCGAGTCCACAAATCGAAAATACGATTCCATTTAACCAAAATAAAACCGGCGCACCGACTGTGGCTAAGCCAAATGGTCTTCCCAGCGATTGTTCATACTCTCGTTGACGTTGACAGAGCTCCAACTTTCGACTTAGTGTCTGCTGATCTCTGGCATATAAACGGAGTATGAAAGCTTGATCTCGAATAATGATGTTGGTGACACGTCTGATTATGTCCAAGCTCATGTTTCGACGAAACATGAAACCTGTGGGTACGTCGACGAAGTCCGGAGCTGCATGCACGGTGACCCCACAGGTAAAATTGGGCAAAAGCATCATTGTTGAATAGTAGGCGTTAACCAGACCAATGCTGTTACCAGACCGAACCATGTCATTAAACGTAACCTGCAATCACATTGCAAGCTTCAGGAAAAAAATGTATGCACGAAATCAAAAAATTCTTCAGTTTTACCTACCATGTTCGTTTCGTAAATAACTGGATTTGCAGATAGTGCATGTCGTAAAGCTGGTGTTTTGCCCACATTGCTTGTTTCTAGTTGCAAACTAATGGAATCTCCCGGCTCGTTTATCACAAGTTGCGCCTCTCTCAATTGAATGCGCTGGATCAGTTCATTCACACTGCTGATTACAGGTTTGTATTGAAGTGGGCGGACGAGAGCTGCAGACAGACAGTTCTGATAGGTGACCAATGAGAAAATGGTCAAGATCGATGTGCTGGTCATTATCAGGGCTTGGCTGGCTGAGGATGGGGCTTTTGCGAATGCTTGTTGACCGACCAGGTGGCTTAACAGCTGCCACACGGAGTGAGTTTGCGACGGCCCAAACATGTGCACCATAGCCCATGTGGACATGCACAACAACAAGATGAGAAATGAGATAAAGATGTACCACTCGGGGTTGAAAAGAGCCACCAGCCTGGTAGCTTGTTCAACTCGATCGGCGTTTGGCTGTCTCACGAGAAACTGAGGACGTGCCTGATGAATGGGATACGAGAAACGAAAACCGGCCTCAATTCGATCCATGGTCATCGAAACGAGCCCTGAAATTGATCAATGTTTATCGTAAATGGGTATGAAAAAACGCGCTTTTGGGCAGTACCTGTGACCACATCAATCAATCCGCTGTGGAGAAGACCGATCTCCCCAGTCCAGGTGCCATTATCGTATCGTCCCCATTCAGACTGATTCATGTCTATGAAGCTGAGCGTTTCACGCATTTCACTGGCAACATGACGCAGCACGGCAATGTCACCGGATTCGTTCGCACAATTAATGTCGTATATTGCACAGCTGGCGTTAAATCGAGACCAAATTGATATTCCGACTCGCATTTTACAGATCTGACAACTGTGTCAAGCGGTATAGAATACAAAATTTGACTTAACTTGTTGACAGTTAAATTCACTGCCGAAATACCGCTTTGTTACAGATGTGCCTTTGAAAAATGTCGCAAACAGTAAAAAAAATACTTCCTTCCAGAAAGAAGTCACATAAAAAGAAAATTTTTAATGAATTGTAAATACGAGACGATTGGTTTTGCCCATCCTTGCTTTCCCATGACATTAAGAATTGGTAGACAATCGAAATACCCAGCAGCACGTTTCTATCAACAGCGTTTTGTTCAACATAAGATATATGTTCTGTGCATAATACATTAAATTAATGTTTGAATTATGTTACTCACAAATATTTGACTCTGTCAACAAGCTTTTGGCTCGTGTTTGGCATTAGGGGCGGACTTATGGCGGCCTTAGGTTGAACACGGAAACCGGAACACGGAAATATTTCCGTGTTCCGTGCTCCGTGAATATTTTGGAGAATCACGGAACACGGAAATATTTCCGTGCTACGGAACACGGAAATGATTCAGGCACGCAAACGGTGCTTTTGCAATGATGATGACAAAAGCCAGCGTGCTGACGTCAAAAGCCCGCGTGTTGACGCGAACAGCAACTATTTACGCGGAAATATTTCCGTGTTCCGTGAAAATAAAAAAACACGGAACACGGAAACCGGAAATATTTCCGTGCCACGGAAATATTTCCGTGCACGGAAATCCACGAAACTGGTTTGTATATAAATTATTTCCGTGTTCCGGTTTCCGTGTTCAACCTAAGTCCGCCCTTAGGTTGAACACGGAACACGGAAATAATTTACATACAAACCAGTTTCATGGATTTCCGTGTCACGGAAATATTTCCGTGCACGGAAATATTTCCGTGTTCCGTGACAAAATTTTGAAAATCACGGAACACGGAAATATTTCCGTGTTCCGTGTTCCGTGATAATTTTGAAAATCACGGAACACGGAAATATTTCCGTGTTCCGTGACAAAATTTTGAAAATCTGTTGTTGAAAATCACTGAAATTCCCGTGACACGGGAATCGGTGACGACATCTGTTGAGGTTCGTGTGTTTTCGTGTGTGTTGGTTAACAATCCATGGTGATTTGCGGTTGGTCACGCTGCAGAGCTGTTCAGCAGAAAAGCACACAACAGCAGTTGTGGTCCCTACCAACCAAATCAAAATCGGAAAGCAAATTGTGGACACGTCGAACGGACATTGATAACCGGAATTGAGTCACAGATCTGACACTATGGACAAGCCTGAAATACAATTTTTTATATTGAATGCCACATTACCTGCTGGAACGCAAGTCATCCAGAGGTTTAACACCTGCAACAGTATCCACTTCGCCGTTGAAACGGCCAAATCTCCAAACCAGGTACCTTTCACAAGTTCTCCTCATTTCGTTTGATTCATATCGACGAATTCAAGCGGTTCACCCGCAGTATGGCCACATCAGCTGCTTCATTGTCGCACGTAACGTCGTACATACCACAACTGGTGTTGACCACCGACCACTGTTGTGACATTCCCACCCACTAACATTATGGTGCTCCTGGAGAGCTTACTTACAATAAAACAGCATGCGTGTGCCCGGCTTTACCAAAAGATGGTAATTGTCGGCAAACAAAACCAACTGCAAGGCAAACATGTAGGCTATGCAATTGTCTTGTTCAGAACAGTACACAGTGCAACGTTTTTGGCGCACGATAACGACAACACTGTTATCTTGACGATGCTGTATAAACACTCGTGAAACTCAGGAGGAAACAGAGCAACCGGCAGGAGCCAAACGGTCAGGAGCTAAAGCGCCAGTCAAAATTTCGTCTGTGAGTCACAGTTTTCTCGTACACTAGTGGCACGAATTCCAAGCAAACCGCCGATACGCCGATCATACAGCCGACCATCCACAGAGCAAACGTTCCCACAGTGGTCAACAGTGTTAGACGTGTAAAGTGGGATGTATTCTTCGGCATGCAGTCTGACGCATTGTTCATACCGTTCATGTATCTGAAAGTAAGAAATTGTTAGTTTTTATATAAACTTTGCGCCCTTTTCAGGAAGGCCGTCGCCTACTTGTCGAATATGTTTTGAATCGAGTCGTATTCTCTGATGACCCGGTGATTAATCTCACGTAACAACGTTCCGCTGTTGTTTCTGTGAACGGCAAACGCGAGTCGGAATTGAACCTAAAGGTAAAATGTTCTATACAACCATGATCATACAAGGTTGCGAAAAAGCCAGTCAACCTGAAGGTCCTTCAGAGGAATCCATTCCAGCTCCGGTTTACAGCCGGATTGCTCTAATACACCGATGGCATCGGTACTCATTGTGAACAGCACACTGTCGCCAGACAGAAGTTTCTCCGATAAAATTGTGGCATTTTGTATGATCTCGACTGGATTGTCGGCTGAAAAAGGAAAAGAAGCGATGTGAAACCGCTCGTCTCAGTATAAAAGTTGGTCCGTACCCAGTGCTTGTCTCAAACGCTTCAGTCTTGCAGTTTTCCCCGTTCTTATTGACTTCAAAACCGGATGGTAGTAGTCCTGGCAGAGCAACTTGGCTTGTCGACGTTCGATCATGCGAATTAGGCTGTCGCTGTTCGTCAGAAACGGTTTGTGTGGCGGATGCAAAATTGTGCCGAGAAGGTATCCTGAGAAAAATTCGTTTTTGTTTAGTTGCAAATAGGAAATGGTGCAACGCTATCCGACCTTGATACAGGCTGTAAATGATAGTGAGTGACAGTCCCAGAGCCAGCAGCATGATCCTCAACGACAATCGGGGATCACTGAGATTGCTGTCCACCTGATTCGGTATGGCGTACCGCACGTAGCGCCACACCATTCCAGGATAGGAGAGACCGTGCACTTTCGTTGCCGTCAACGCCAACAACGACAGCGTGACAAACGTCACCACCAGGCAGATCGTCCACAGTTCGATATTGAAAACGCGATAGGGCAACGTCAACGCTGTGTGGATGTCCAGGGGCGCCCGACGTCCGATCACGGCCGGATACGAGACGTACAGTGCGTGCGTGAAGACGATGTCTGGCGAATCCATGAATTCGTCGGTGATCGTTGGCAACACAGTGGCGAATTCGGATGATCCTTCTTTGACCTGGTTGAACGCGTCGATGAAGGGAGCGTTTGTCGGCAATTTCTCTATTTGCGTCCAATTGTAGCCCTGTGGTGTACCAATCCAAAAGAATAGCAATCGAATCAGTTCCAATCCAATACCTGGACTGTGACATTTGTGTGTGGGAATCAGTGGGTTGAACATGGAACCGTGTTTGTATAATCGTCGAGCGCATCTGGTAACGAACGGAGTCGGTTGATTCGTAATATAGCTGATCCGAAAAGGATCCATTCTCGATTTTGGTTTTTGTGTGACGTTGGCAACAACGAACCGAACGGCTTGGTAGCAGTAACAGGCCACTAATAGTGTTGAAAAAATAATATTAGAGAGATGTTTTTTTTAAAAAAACCAAAAAATTATTTTTGTGAAAATTTAGATGTGTGTGTACTCGCAAGAGACTCCAAGAAATGAAAAGTTTTGTTTGCTCATGATCCAAAGCCAATGAAGTAAACACCTGCTTTTTATAAGCAATTTTCAAGCGTACTGTACTGCATGGTCACTTTCGACCGATTGGTAGGGCTACAATGTAGAAAACTGTGGACTCAAGGATGCCTGCATTGGCCATCAATCACTTCAAGAAACTGAAGTTCTTCTCATTTTCAGGGGTAATTTTTGGCTGTGAAACTGAGCGCCACAAACGTGATTGTGGGAAATCGGTCCGACTCAGAAAAATTATCCAAATTTATGCTTCAAAGAGGTTATTTTTGGAAGAATTAAGCCAGTTTATTCCTTCGAAAAACTCGTGTTTTTGATTAAAAAAAACAACTGAAAATCTGACTTCGTCAAAAAAACATTTTTTGAATTTTTTTAAATTAACCTCTGTTTTTTGAAACAGCCCTGGCCACTGCTATAGTCTTTCATTTTATTCTCGGTCCAAACAAGGTATACAGCAAATGTTTCATCGCAACAGCAGCCATCAAGCAACACGCGCAGGTTTCGAGCCACGTTGTCGACCTGTTGGTTATCATCCACGACGATGACTGCTGCTTTCAAGGCGTTGAAACATTTTCTGTATACCGCCTCTGGACTGTTATAAAACGGAAAGACCATAAAGGCAGTCTACGGGAGGTTGTCACTCAGCCCCCGGATACCGTAACCCACCGTAATTTTGATCTGCAAGGATCGTGTCGAGACCATTTTGTTTTTTATCTATGTTTTGCGGGTTAGCGCCAACACCAACTAACAATTCCAAGTTTTGGTGATCGACGCGCACGATGACAATTTCCAGCTTGCTGCCGCTAATACACGTGTAGATAAGCAGCGATCAGCATGGGTCTCACAACGATCTCGTTTGCGGTGGGTTACGGTATTCGGGGGCTGAGTGACAACCTCCCGCAGACTGCCTTTACATTCTGATACCGTTAGTTTTGCGTAATGTGATACTGAGAAAACATCATTAACCGGTTTTGGCATCCACCTCATACACGTATACGGTGTATACTGTATTCTATTTACGTGGGTACACATGGTTCAGCATTCCTTCCAAAGCACCGACACTAGTCACAGTATCACAACATTACAGTATCACTATGAACCGTTGTAATCAGGTAGCTGAGAAGCCTGGTGTGAGAAGTTCCCAGGTGATGCATGCAGTGGTTTTTTAAAAAAAAAATTTTTTTTTTTTATTAAAAAAAAAAATTTTTTTTTTAAAAAAAAAAATTCGTTCCAAAAGTTAAAAAAAAAATTTTTTTTTTATTATTTCAAAATTCGAAAATTTCTCTATTTTTTTGCTCTAAAAGTGCTATTTTTTGCATAAAAATTGCTACTGTTAACATCACCCGACCCTACCATGGGTGTATTGGGTGCCATAATCGTTGTTTTGTGGCATCTAGACATAGTGCACACACTCACATGGCCTCTCATATGATTACACATGTACATGTGACTGGGTGGGCATGCATTTATCCATGCAACAGACCCGAAAGCAGTGATTCGGTGTGATATTCACTCTATATTTACACTGTTTGTCACATATTTGCATTGGTCGTGTACCAAGAGGCAATAGTTTCACCCAAATTTACCGTCTTGAGTGTCACAAAGCCACACCAAGGCACCCACACCACGTGGAGGAAGTGTACGGGTGTGTACCTGACTACTGTTGGTACTCATTGACCATTGTTTAGTATTGTTTTCGTGTCGTGAGTGCTTTATATGCACTTACCACACGTTATGGAAGAAAAATGCCACTATTTTTTGCTTTAGCGCTCATTTTTTTTTCGTTTCTGGCAGTTTTTGGCTGGAATAAAAAAATTTTTTTTTAAATTAAAAAAAAAATTTTTTTTTTTAAAAAAAATGGGGTTTGAATAAAAAAATTTTTTTATTAACCACTGGATGAATGGATAAGGTTTCGGGCAGTGTAATGGGAGCCACTACGTGCAAACCATTGCGTGAGCTACGATAAAATTGCTGCGTAGTGGATTTACGTTTTTTTGCACAAAATACAGACACGTCAACTGTTCCAGCTTGTCATGGTTGAATATTTACCAAGTACGTTAAGTTATGCTCGGGCACCACACAAAATATCATACATGGCGTGTATCAGAATGAAATGAAACCCAGCGAGGATAACAAAATGAAAGCAATTGAAAAGTACATACCTGTCACCCAAATTAATTAAACGTGCATATAGGCATATCACACAAACAGAAATAAATGTTAAAAGGTCAGTGTACGTACAAACATGGATAGCATACTTTTGCTTTCAAGCCGTGCCAAGCTTTTCAATTAACGTTCCGTGTTGTCCATGAGTGTCCGCTGAAAACACAGAAACAGTCGACATCGACATTGTCTAACTTATTCCAAGAACGTCTGAACGTCCAAAATGTCCACCTGCTCAACCTTGACTGTTGTGGTGTTCGCAGCATTAATGCTACAAACGGCCATTGCGTAAGTCATTCTGCATTTCCATTGAAGTCTGACGTACTGATTTCGCTTCAGATACAGATTTGGAGACATGGTTGCTTGCCAAGCAGTTAAGCCAACGCCCAATTGGCATGCCAAAGCATAGACAGTTTTTAAGACTGGTTTTGCTCTGTTACTACCATAAATCCCCTTTTGCCCGCTTTAACTATGCTTTTGCTCTGCGTACAAGCCCTTTCAAAAACCACCTCGCAAAAATGCTCCATTGTTGTTCGGCCTCAAGCGCAGCTGTCATTCTTCAGCCCGCCACGATATCTGGTGGCCAAACAACCGCAACGCCAGGAACGATCGACTGCCATCGTGCGCACGCATGTGTTCGATGACCCGCAGTATTTGATGCAGTGGAAGAATAAGGTCGGATTCAGATATAATGTTGGACGATAGATGTTTTATTGGATGTATGTATATGTAGGTATAATTCATAACACTGCGTTTTGTTCACGCTACGCTATCACCTATGTACGGTACATTTTATCGACGTGATTAGTTGGGCTCCGCTTGTTTTGATAAGCTGACACAACCAGCCGTTGTGATTTTTTAGCCAAGCTAAGCAGAGCCTCAGCAAGCCATGTTTTGTTTGTCGTTGGTGATACCCATGTATTGACTTCATACGAATTTTGCGCTGTTAGTTGGCGTTCCACGTAAACATGCATTTGTAAACCGTTTACTAATTATGCTAATCACACATTGCTTACTCGTAGAACAAAGACGATGCATGAGATCAAAATATATCCAGAAAAGAAAGCAATGAAGAATGTGAGACAGCAAACAGAAGAAAATCCTAAACGATAATACTGTAAGAATAACACAGTAGCCAGATGTTTCACACGGTCAGTCGCACCATGTACGGTCCATAAAGTGAGTGTGCAGAGCGCATTTGAAAAGCATCTCGTCGCGACAGTTTGAACCACTGGGTACGATTCTTCTGTGTCGTGCGTTTCGCGTCACGCGCCGCCTCCTGCGCAGCTCGCTCGCGTTCCAGGTCCTGAAGTGGAATATCTGGTTCTTGGTTCGTTTTCGGTTTTTGTGTGCAAATACTGAACACTTTTCAAACAGTTCACACCTCGCAGCGAATATGTGCGACGAGAAAGTCGACTTGATCAATCAATCGCTCAATGCGAACGTCTGAATTGTCGACCTCCCATTCGACGAGTGACAGGGCGCGATTCAGTGGGAAGAAATCCCAACCGTCTTTTTGAATCTGAAAATTTTTTGTAATGTTTTAACGCGAAAAAGTAAATACGAAATTTGTGACCATACCCGTTGATGCACGTACAATTCTAGCGCACTGAGATCGTTGGCTGGCGTGTCACCCAAATGGATGAAGAAGAACAGGTACGTCCACATGTTGTGCTCGATCTGTGGACAAGTGCAACGTCAGTTTGCTCTCTCTGAACTCGGGTGCACGGCAAATATAGTTATTATTCGATAACCGGTTTCACCTTGACATGATGTTGGAATCCGCGTCCATGATGCTCAAACTCATAGTTCTGACGGTTGCAGATGAAACACGTTCCGATCATGTCTTGCTCGATTTGGAACTGAATAAGGGGCTCCACCGGATAACCCAAAACCCGAAACAAAAGTTTTCTTTCCTCCTTCGGCTTCTCCTGGAAAACCGCCCCAACACTCTATTCCCGCCTTTTTCGGGTTCAGGTTCTATCTGGTGGCGCCCTAATGGGCGGCAATGCTCAGGATTTTTGGTTTCTCCTGGCTTGTCATTCACTTGTCAGTATACTGTGATGTTTCTAATATTCCAACCGACCTTGGCCTCCCTCAATTGCGAGAAAGTGTCAATGATGATGCCGAATATCATGTTCAGACCGATTACCGCTGCGTCATGGGATCA
>JASAMV010008491.1:0-10900 GCA_030248065.1 Rhynchonema sp. JSB1_4
AGAACGGTACATCCAAAAATGCGATCGGATCTGTTCCGGCTTGATCGTGTTTCCTATTTTTGTGATATTTCGAGATTTGGTGACAGCAACAGTTACGCAAGCGGATGTCAGTGGAATCAGTAAATCTCAAAATAACCCAAACCAAAGCACAGACAAGGCAAGATCAAAGGAATCCGATCAACAAACGTGATGTCGCTTAACAATTATTGATTTACTCACGCGTGGATTCGGTTGTGAAATTGAGATGCAGCGTGTTGTATTCAGCTCCCGACCAGCTGAATGGTTGATGATGCTTGATCTCGATGCCAGCAACATTCGATTGGATAACGCCTATGCATTTTAAAGTCTTTTGATCTGGAAATTCGGAATTGGGTTAATCGACTGGTCAATTTGTCGTCAATTGATTGATTGAATGAATGAATGTGCGTATTCGCTGCGTATGCTCTCCTCCTCAGCAATTGGACGAAAACGCTTCGACCACCACTGCATAAAATGGACAATAAATGGTGCCAGATTGTTTTTTTATTTCAAAACATAGAGACAAGCTACGAAAACAATTGAAACAAGGAATCATCCAGACCTTGTCACTAAATATCTGTCATCCATATCCCAACCATCAAACACATCGATATTGTCAAAGTAGAAGTACATTGACGCACTCGTGTGACGCATAATGATACGACGCTGTTCAAATGCACCATCACGTGGCGCTACGTACCTGATATTAGGTGATCTTTCGTTAATTTTCGAGAGTTATCATTGACAGTCGGACCGGCCATATAGTCACTCTTTCGCCCCCAATGTTTTGATGAATACACACGGAATTGCATGTCAGACATAATTTTCAGAACGGGAGAGAGAATGTCAGCACTTTCCACACAAAACACAATTGTACGCCCTCATGCGTGGAGCGTAGAATGCATGCAGCAATGTGCACATGCATAGCCTTTGTATCAATTCAACGACATCCACCAACTGACCAATATCGACAATGACTGTCGAATCCCGGGAACACATGTGAACTTGAGCGAAAGTGCAGCTCCGAATATGCTGTGACCGTCTCGCCGCAGTGACGCACAACTGAATGATGCTGGTCAACCTGATTTTCTTGCTTCAAGTTTGTGGCTTTGCAAGTGAATGAATAAGCACAGTATCTTGTCGAAACATCATCCACGATGGGCATGATAACATAGACGCAAGCAGTATTTATCAGCCCCAACCAGGTATTCGTGCAAACTTTTTTCTGGCGTTGAACGCTACTCTGTATCTGCAGTCGGATGAGACAGCAACCAGGCGATCATCACCACCGATATCCCCATCAAGCTCGTCAACTAACCGGAATCCCGAACAGCGACGATTTTCAACTGGTCCGTCAGCAACGGATCAATCGACTTGAACTCGATCGTCACGTGATCAACCCGGGTTTGTAATGACGACTGGTTTGCCACTTGAGGTCCATTGCGATTGAAAGTGGGCACCGCGCTCTTCTAGGGTTTGTCTGAGTGGAATTTAGTTGCAAATTGTTAGCTTTGATCTGAATTTGCCGTCAAATGTGGCACCAAAAAGTTCGCTGATATAGAGAGCGGCCTAATGCAGCATAGCTACATAAATACATGATCTGCTGCTGGGCACCACGAAGAAAGTCTGGGAATAACAACCACACCTTTGCACATGCGCCTTATCCATGGCACTGTTGAAAATTAGGGTGCCATTTGTCGACACCAGTAAGTTGTGCACGCGTTTATCCAGTAATTTGCCAAGTACAGCACAATCGTGTCATCTGGGGCGCTAAGTGACCACCGAGCTGTTTGACTGACGTTCAGCAATACCGGTAATTTTCCCAATGTGATCTCTTGCTCTGTCGGCTCTGTAAATCATCGATTGCTGATGATTGTTATAGTCTCATTTTCCGCATCGACGTTTCGTTCACATTGTTCGCATATTCGCTATTATAGAACTTCATTATGGACTTGTATACCGGGTATGTAACCGTCCTTGCTCGAGATCATGCTCATCCCTCACAATCCATACGACAACTGAGCGTTTTATTTACATCTCAGACAAACTCTCAAAATTGTCCTTCTTTCATAAATCATTGACAGGCAAGACGGAGATGACAAATTTTTTAGCATCCTACATAGCTATTTTTTTCATTTTTAGCACTCACCATTTTCGGCAGCCAATTCCAAGAAATATGAATGACCGATCGTGGCAAGGGTCAACAATGTCAGAAGGCTTGTCGATTTCATGACACCATTTCAAGTCGGCTTCGAAAGTCAAAATTTTTTATGTGCGGGAAGAGCAGTTAAGCCAGAGTACGCACTTTAGAAGAGCAGAGAGGGTGAAACAGCGCGTGTTTATTCAAGCACAACGCTGTGCGCTTATCAGTGTGATAACAGCATCACATGAGTTCACCTGGTTTGTGTACGAAGATCGGCAACATGAACAGCTAATGGAATAGGAACTGAAAACTGGGTACCTGAACCAAACTAAAAACTATACCTACGTAGCTTGTGCAATATAATGTTAACAACAACAATTTTATCGAACAGCCCTCCAAACACACCCAGCCCATGGCTGACTGGGATGACAAAGATCCCCGTGCCGAAATTTTATTTCCAACATGACTCAACTCAACCAAAAGAACACTGCTCAATAAGTTTCACTGAGCAAACAATGTGCATCAAGGGCATCAATTGATGTTTTGCTGTTTTTTTAAAGTTCGTTGGCTAATTTCAGTGTGATTTTTACGGTCTTCAACGTGCCGTGTGTTTTCGTCAGAATGCCAGCTGGGTCATGTTTCACGCCAGAATCAATGTCTGTCTCATAAGCTTACCTGTCTGTAACCACGAAGACGGACCGGACCACCGGTACATGCTGTATGCGAAACGGGCACGAGACCAAGTTGACAGCGTATACCTTGACTGCCCAACTCTGTAGCTTCTCCCCATTTCTCAGGGACCCTTCTCAGGGATGAATGGCCGAGTGCGACCCTGTGGCTGCCCGCCGGTGGTGAACCCAGCAGAGAAAAGGCTAAACACTGCCAGCCGGACTGGGTACACACAACTTGACGCTGTATGCGCGCCGCTGAGTGCTTTTGATGTGTTGTCTATCGTTTGGGTCCTGGGAGGAAAAACGACCGGAGCCTGAGGGTGTACAGAGTTGATACTTGATGTTGTATGAGGTGAGCTGGCATAGGTGGTTGGGCACACTGGGAAACTGATTATTATATAAATCAACGATTTTCTTTATTTTATTCTGATAAATCAAATTTCAAACGGTGAATTTTTGAATGCAGTTTTCTGGTTTTACATTTGAGTTGAAAAATAAAGCCCGAAATTCACTACGAGTGGGTGTCGATTGGCGCGCATGAGTGACGTTCAATCGTACGCGCAATTCAGCTAGCAAATAACAAGGTGCACTATTGATCAAAAAAAGGATATGCCAGTCAGAGCAAAGGTTTGCTTCAAATAACGACATGCACAATCACGGGGTTAACGGCCGTTAACCTCCGTATACCTTGGTTGGGAACCGAACGATCGCGGTTTTGCGTTGCGGGGTTAGTAATATGTCTATCGGAAGGACAGTTCGATAGGATGAGAGACCGCGGAAATTTTTTTTCGAAATTCTCAAGTGAAACATCACCAGGCTGGATTTAGTGATTTTTGCCTATACCTTGTGTGTTAAAAACGGGGGTTCTGGCGTGGTGACGTGTGATTGGTTTTTAATGATGTTTTGATTGTTTTGGAGTGGGAGTTCAGCCGTTACAAAACGCTGAAAATTTCAGCTCGATCCACCCAGTGGAAAGGTGTTTTTCAGCCACCCGAAAATTTGTGTGTCCGGCGGCAACATAAAGTGCGACAGTTGACAACTGCGCTAAGGATCCTGAATCAGGCCGGGCAAGTCGTATATCGTTCGATTCGTCTAGTCGTGGTGGCGTCGGCGAAAGATGTACAAAAAAATAATATCTCTTCTATCGCGAGAAAACGGCCGGTGATGTTTCACTTAGTTTTTGGTGGTTAGTCGCACAACTACTGTTTTTTGTGAGCATTATTCTGACCGTGTGTGACTTGTTTTGGTTGATATTTTGATTGGTTTGGAGAGCCTGTCTGCGGGTTTGAAAGTGATGAAAACGTCAGATTGGTCCACCCTGTAAAAACGGGTTTTTGGGTCACCCAAAAAGCGGTGAAATTTGTGTTCGAGTTCAGGTTCGCGAGGTTGGCGCGGTTTAACGTGGTTTGTGTTGAGGGGTGTTTTGATTGTTTTTGTGAGTCCGTCTGGAGGTTAATGAAGTGTGAAAAGTTCAGATCGGTCCACCCTGTAAAAACCGGTTTTTTGGGTCACCCAAAAGTGGTAAAATTTGTATGCGAGTTTGGGTTCGCGAGGTGTGGTTTGTGGTAAATGTGGTTTGTGTTGAGCGATGTTTTGATTGTTTTTGAGGCAATAACAACAACAATTGTTTTTGAGGCAACAACAACAACAACAAAATTGCATCAATGCAGGCTTTCAAGGCAATGCAGGCAATGGTCTTTCACTTTGCATGTGTTAATTTTGAATTCGCGCGCGTGTGCCTTGCGGGCAGCGCTTATGTAGCTGCTGATTGGTTGTCCGTTCGCGCGCTTTCTTTGCTCCGTGACTTTTCTACTTCTTTTCTTTTTCTTTTTTATTTTTTCACGCAAGACTCAGGTGAGGTAAATAGGCCCCACTGTTTTCTATTTGAAATCCCCCCCGGAAATACAGCCCCAGCCCCGCCCCCCCTGCCCCCCTCCCCCAAGAGAAATGCAGCCCTGGTCCGGCGGGGAAATTAGTGTACCTCCCTGGAGGGGGGAGGGGGGAAGACTTAAAATGAGGAAAAAGTCATTTTTTGAGGTAGAAAACTAGTCGTCTAGAGGCACTGACACCTTTTAGGGGGGGCGGGCTGTATTTCTTGGGGGGGCGGGGGGGCTGGGGCTGTATTTCCGGGGGGATTTCAAAAAAGCACAGCCCGGCCCGGTCCGAGCCTAAGAAGGTCGGCCCGGCCCGATTTTGGGGTCAAAGGAAAAAATGGTCGGAAAAAACAAAATTTCAGAAAAATTTCTTCGGGGAAAGTTTGTTTTATGACGAAGAAAAATAAACCGCGAAGCCATTTTAGAATTTGACAAAAAACAAAATAAAGAAGCCCAGCTAAACGTTTTTTTGATCGCTGGACTTGTAGAAATTCAAATCCTCTAAAACCTAACAGCGGTTTTTTTTTCATTTTTCCAAGCTCAGCGGGTGAGTTTTTGGAAGGGGGGTTTCTGACATTTTTTTTTTTTTCATTGCTTTTTATAACTAGTCAAATCCAAAAGAAGTTCAGAATGAACTTTCTAAAAAATTTTTTTTTCTTCAGAAACATCACCATATTTATGGTTTTTGCCTAACCTTTGTTAAACGGGTTCTGGCGTAGTATTTTTTTAATTGTTTTGATTGTTTTGTCGCGTTACAAACGTAAAAATTCATAATAAAATTGTTTTTCAGCACATTTTTCTCCGATCAAGTTACGAATCTTCAGCCGTCGATATCTCATTTTATTCTTTAAATTTTTTTTGGGTTTTTTTTTTCTTTTTAAAGTTCAGTCCTTCACAGATAAAATCAAAACAAAACCTTTTCCAAAATTTTCTGCATTTTTTTTTTTCACATTTTTTCCTTACCCAAATCGGCCCGCACCTTCTTAGCTCGACCGCCGGGCTTCTTTTTTTAAACCCCCCCAAATACAACCCCACCTCCCCCCAAAAAACACCCGCCCCCCAAAATTCATCCCTTCACAAACCAAACACAAACACAAACCAGTTTTCCCGAGAAAATTTTCTGCAATTTTGTTTTTTCCGTCTATTTTTTCCTTTGACCCCAAAATCGGGCCCGGCCGACCTTCTTAGGCTCGGGCCGGGCTGTGCTTTTTTTTGAAATCCCCCCGGAAATGCAACCCCAGCCTCCCCCCCCCAAGAAATACAGCCCGCCCCATAAAAGGTGTCTGTGCCTCTAGACGACTAGTTTTCTACCTCAAAAAATGACTTTTTCCTGATTTTAGGTCTTCCCCCCTCCCCCCTCCAGGGAGGTACACTAATTTCCCCGCCGGACCAGGGCTGTATTTCTCTTGGGGGAGGGGGGCAGGGGGGCGGGGCTGGGGCTGTATTTCCGGGGGGGGATTTCAAATAGAAAACAGTGGGGCCTATTTACCTCACCTGAGTCTTGCGTGAAAAAATAAAAAAGAAAAAGAAAAGAAGTAGAAAAGTCACGGAGCAAAGAAAGCGCGCGAACGGACAACCAATCAGCAGCTACATAAGCGCTGCCCGCAAGGCACACGCGCGCGAATTCAAAATTAACACATGCAAAGTGAAAGACCATTGCCTGCATTGCCTTGAAAGCCTGCATTGATGCAATTTTGTTGTTGTTGTTGTTGCCTCAAAAACAATTGTTGTTGTTATTGCCTCAAAAACAATCAAAACATCGCTCAACACAAACCACATTTACCACAAACCACACCTCGCGAACCCAAACTCGCATACAAATTTTACCACTTTTGGGTGACCCAAAAAACCGGTTTTTACAGGGTGGACCGATCTGAACTTTTCACACTTCATTAACCTCCAGACGGACTCACAAAAACAATCAAAACACCCCTCAACACAAACCACGTTAAACCGCGCCAACCTCGCGAACCTGAACTCGAACACAAATTTCACCGCTTTTTGGGTGACCCAAAAACCCGTTTTTACAGGGTGGACCAATCTGACGTTTTCATCACTTTCAAACCCGCAGACAGGCTCTCCAAACCAATCAAAATATCAACCAAAACAAGTCACACACGGTCAGAATAATGCTCACAAAAAACAGTAGTTGTGCGACTAACCACCAAAAACTAAGTGAAACATCACCGGCCGTTTTCTCGCGATAGAAGAGATATTATTTTTTTGTACATCTTTCGCCGACGCCACCACGACTAGACGAATCGAACGATATACGACTTGCCCGGCCTGATTCAGGATCCTTAGCGCAGTTGTCAACTGTCGCACTTTATGTAGCCGCCGGACACACAAATTTTCGGGTGGCTGAAAAACACCTTTCTACTGGGTGGATCGAGCTGAAATTTTCAGCGTTTTGTAACGGCTGGACTCCCACTCCAAAACAATCAAAACATCATTAAAAACCAATCACACGTCACCACGCCAGAACCCCCGTTTTTAACACACAAGGTATAGGCAAAAACCACTAAATCCAGCCTGGTGATGTTTCACTTGAGAATTTCGAAAAAAAATTTCCGCGGTCTCTCATCCTATCGAACTGTCCTTCCGATAGACATATTACTAACCCCGCAACGCAAAACCGCGATCGTTCGGTTCCCAACCAAGGTATACGGAGGTTAACGGCCGTTAACCCCGTGATTGTGCATGTCGTTATGAACAAACCTCGCTCACCACCCTCCTTTTACACCCCTTGCTAGCTGAATTGCGCGTACGATTGAACGTCACTCATGCGCGCCAATCGACACCCACTCGTAGTGAATTTCGGGCTTTATTTTTCAACTCAAATGTAAAACCAGAAAACTGCATTCAAAAATTCACCGTTTGAAATTTGATTTATCAGAATAAAATAAAGAAAATCGTTGATTTATATAATAATCAGTTTCCCAGTGTGCCCAACCACCTATGCCAGCTCACCTCATACAACATCAAGTATCAACTCTGTACACCCTCAGGCTCCGGTCGTTTTTCCTCCCAGGACCCAAACGATAGACAACACATCAAAAGCACTCAGCGGCGCGCATACAGCGTCAAGTTGTGTGTACCCAGTCCGGCTGGCAGTGTTTAGCCTTTTCTCTGCTGGGTTCACCACCGGCGGGCAGCCACAGGGTCGCACTCGGCCATTCATCCCTGAGAAGGGTCCCTGAGAAATGGGGAGAAGCTACAGAGTTGGGCAGTCAAGGTATACGCTGTCAACTTGGTCTCGTGCCCGTTTCGCATACAGCATGTACCGGTGGTCCGGTCCGTCTTCGTGGTTACAGACAGGTAAGCTTATGAGACAGACATTGATTCTGGCGTGAAACATGACCCAGCTGGCATTCTGACGAAAACACACGGCACGTTGAAGACCGTAAAAATCACACTGAAATTAGCCAACGAACTTTAAAAAAACAGCAAAACATCAATTGATGCCCTTGATGCACATTGTTTGCTCAGTGAAACTTATTGAGCAGTGTTCTTTTGGTTGAGTTGAGTCATGTTGGGAAATAAAATTTCGGCACGGGATCTTTGTCATCCCAGTCAGCCATGGGCTGGGTGTGTTTGGAGGGCTGTTCGATAAAATTGTTGTTGTTAACATTATATTGCACAAGCTACGTAGGTATAGTTTTTAGTTTGGTTCAGGTACCCAGTTTTCAGTTCCTATTCCATTAGCTGTTCATGTTGCCGATCTTCGTACACAAACCAGGTGAACTCATGTGATGCTGTTATCACACTGATAAGCGCACAGCGTTGTGCTTGAATAAACACGCGCTGTTTCACCCTCTCTGCTCTTCTAAAGTGCGTACTCTGGCTTAACTGCTCTTCCCGCACATAAAAAATTTTGACTTTCGAAGCCGACTTGAAATGGTGTCATGAAATCGACAAGCCTTCTGACATTGTTGACCCTTGCCACGATCGGTCATTCATATTTCTTGGAATTGGCTGCCGAAAATGGTGAGTGCTAAAAATGAAAAAAATAGCTATGTAGGATGCTAAAAAATTTGTCATCTCCGTCTTGCCTGTCAATGATTTATGAAAGAAGGACAATTTTGAGAGTTTGTCTGAGATGTAAATAAAACGCTCAGTTGTCGTATGGATTGTGAGGGATGAGCATGATCTCGAGCAAGGACGGTTACATACCCGGTATACAAGTCCATAATGAAGTTCTATAATAGCGAATATGCGAACAATGTGAACGAAACGTCGATGCGGAAAATGTAGACTATAACAATCATCAGCAATCGATGATTTACAGAGCCGACAGAGCAAGAGATCACATTGGGTAAATTACCGGTATTGCTGAACGTCAGTCAAACAGCTCGGTGGTCACTTAGCGCCCCAGATGACACGATTGTGCTGTACTTGGCAAATTACTGGGATAAACGCGTGCACAACTTACTGGTGTCGACAAATGGCACCCTAATTTTCAACAGTGCCATGGATAATGCGCATGTGCAAAGGTGTGGTTGTTATTCCCAGACTTTCTTCGTGGTGCCCAGCAGCAGATCATGTATTTATGTAGCTATGCTGCATTAGGCCGCTCTCTGATATCAGCGAACTTTTTGGTGCCACATTTGACGGCAAATTCAGATCAAAGCTAACAATTTGCAACTAAATTCCACTCAGACAAACCCTAGAAGAGCGCGGTGCCCACTTTCAATCGCAATGGACCTCAAGTGGCAACCCAGTGCGTCAATTACAAACCCGGGTTGATCACGTGACGATCGAGTTCAAGTCGATTGATCCGCTGCTGACGGACCAGTTGAAAATCGTCGCTGTTCGGGATTCGGGTTAGTTGACGAGCTTGATGGGGATATCGGTGGTGATGATCGCCTGGTTGCTGTCTCATCCGACTGCAGATACAGAGTAGCGTTCAACGCCAGAAAAAAGTTTGCACGAATACCTGGTTGGGGCTGATAAATACTGCTTGCGTCTATGTTATCATGCCCATCGTGGATGATGTTTCGACAAGATACTGTGCTTATTCATTCACTTGCAAAGCCACAAACTTGAAGCAAGAAAATCAGGTTGACCAGCATCATTCAGTTGTGCGTCACTGCGGCGAGACGGTCACAGCATATTCGGAGCTGCACTTTCGCTCAAGTTCACATGTGTTCCCGGGATTCGACAGTCATTGTCGATATTGGTCAGTTGGTGGATGTCGTTGAATTGATACAAAGGCTATGCATGTGCACATTGCTGCATGCATTCTACGCTCCACGCATGAGGGCGTACAATTGTGTTTTGTGTGGAAAGTGCTGACATTTCTCTCTCCCGTTCTGAAAATTATGTCTGACATGCAATTCCGTGTGTATTCATCAAAACATTGGGGGCGAAAGACTGACTATATGGCCGGTCCGACTGTCAATGATAACTCTCGAAAATTAACGAAAGATCACCTAATATCAGGTACGTAGCGCCACGTGATGGTGCATTTGAACAGCGTCGTATCATTATGCGTCACACGAGTGCGTCAATGTACTTCTACTTTGACAATATCGATGTGTTTGATGGTTGGGATATGGATGACAGATATTTAGTGACAAGGTCTGGATGATTCCTTGTTTCAATTGTTTTCGTAGCTTGTCTCTATGTTTTGAAATAAAAAAACAATCTGGCACCATTTATTGTCCATTTTATGCAGTGGTCGAAGCGTTTTCGTCCAATTGCTGAGGAGGAGAGCATACGCAGCGAATACGCACATTCATTCATTCAATCAATCAATTGACGACAAATTGACCAGTCGATTAACCCAATTCCGAATTTCCAGATCAAAAGACTCGAAATGCATAGGCGTTATGCAATCGAATGTTGCTGGCATCGAGATCAAGCATCATCAACCATTCAGCTGGTCGGGAGCTGAATACAACACGCTGCATCTCAATTTCACAACCGAATCCACGCGTGAGTAAATCAATAATTGTTAAGCGACATCACGTTTGTTGATCGGATTCCTTTGATCTTGCCTTGTCTGTGCTTTGGTTTGGGTTATTTTGAGATTTACTGATTCCACTGACATCCGCTTGCGTAACTGTTGCTGTCACCAAATCTCGAAATATCACAAAAATAGGAAACACGATCAAGCCGGAACAGATCCGATCCGATTTTGGATGTACCGTTCTTGGTAACAATTAGGGATCGAACGGGATTGAGCTCTCGGA